>CAWUFW010003710.1:0-77500 GCA_963921515.1 Calotriton arnoldi
GTATGGAATCGAGTTGGGGTATTTTAAAGATGATATGGGTTCGCTGTGTGAAAAGTATGATTTGGATATGTTTTTTATCGTGGGGGAGTTTAATCGTAAATTGTACCCAAAGGAGGGTAGATATGCTGGCACAGGGATATATTAGACGCATATGAAATAAAACAAGCAACTTTCCTCGCCTGCGAACCAACAAGACAGGATAAAGACCTGAGGCAATTACTTAGGGACGCAGGGTCTATTCTGCCTGAATGGCAGATTAGAATCAGATTGCCCAGCAAAGAAGACATTTAAAACAGGCATGCAGAATTGCCCGATAGATTATGTCTTTATGTTTGCCTGGAATTTTTCACTCATAATGGATTTTAAGATACTTAGGGAAGAAGGCAGTGACCACAATCCACTGAAGTTGAAGATTCAAGGGGAACCCCGAAACCCAGAGATAAAAGTAATTTACAACAAGTAGAATACCCCAAAAGAGTGACAACCAGATTAACGGAAGAGTACATGGGAAAATTAGGAAAATTCCAACAGAAGGTACTCTTGGGAGAAATAGGAGGCAAGAAACTGAAATGGTATGAGGGAAAAATAGACCAAGTGGTGCAATGCCTTCGAAAAGAATTAAAAAAAGATAAAATAAACCAACCAATAATGCCAGTTAGGCAGCCAAAATGGTTTACGGTAGAATGTTTAAAGAAAAAAAGAGAGTTAAGGAAAGCTATAAAAAGCAATAGTAAAAAATATGACCAGAAGAGTCAAAGCTATCTTAATAAATTGAAAGGAGAGTATAAAAAATTGATTATGAGTGCAAAAAGGGCGTACAAAGATAAATGCTGGGGAAAACCTGCTGGAATCTATTGAATCAAAAAACAGAAGACAGTTTTGGAAGCTGGTAAAAGCAGCAGCCGACCATCCAGCAGGGGCTATGAACTGTGTAGTAGATGAGGCAGCAAGGGAGAAGTACCTGAAGGATTTGTATAGCCCTCGTAGAGAACGAGAAGCTGAAGAGCCCCAGCCGTGGCAAGAGTTAATGGAAGAATTGAAATACGATTTTGCAGAACAGAATGTAAAAGATATAATAAGTAAATTAAAATTAACACGAGCTGCAGGACCAGATAATCTCCCAGCAATAATAATAAAGTCACAGATGACATGGTGGGCGAGATTTTTCTCCCTCATGTTCTCGGCAATTTTAGAGGGTGGACAAATACCAAAGAATTGGAAGGGGGCTATAATAAGGCCAGTTCATATAAAAGGTAATATGAACGCACCACAAAATTATAGGCTGATTAACCTGCTAGATATTGGGGAAAACATTTTCTCAAAAATACTTCTGAACAGATTACAGAATTGGGTAGAGGAGTTTTCAATAGTACCAGTTGAACAGGGGGGCTTTAAAGAAGGCCACTCCACGATCGATCATTGTTTCGCTCTGTGGACAGTGGCACGTAAATCAATAGAACAAAATGGTAAGCTGTGCTGTTGTTTTGTTGACTTCCGCGCAGCATTTGATTCATTTGACCGGAAGGTGCTTTGGGATACCCTTACAAAGAGAAATATTCCCGAAGGTTTGTTGGCATTAATAAAAGAGCTACACAGCGGAAATTGGGCACAAATAATCAGAGATACAGAAGGGTCATTGACGCCCAAAATAGCAATTAAGAATGGCCTTAGACAGGGCTGTGTGCTGGCCCCTCTGCTATTCGCCATATTTTTAGGAGACCTACCTGCAAGCTTAGAGGTTGAAAGAAGTGCTAGCCCACGAATGAATGGAAATAAGGTGTCCTGCCTTCTATATGCTGACGATCTGGTAATTCTGGATCAGACTGAAATAGGCCTCCAAAGAAAGTTGAATGTTTTTAAGGAATACTGTGAAAGTAAATTTTTAACTGTAAATATGGAAAAGACTAAAATCTTATGCTTTGGGAAAAAAGGTATTAGTTTTAATTGGTTTTTAGGAGATCAGAAGCTAGAAATAGTGAATGAATACCGCTACCTTGGGATGTGGTTTGACAGGTTCTTAAAGTGGCACACTCACACAGAAGCCCAGAAAGCGAAAGCCTATACATCGATCTGTGGTCTGAAAAAATTTAATCGAGACTACGGAGATATGTCCCACAGACCACTGTTAAAGGCTTTTAGTGCAATGATACTCCCACAAGTACTTTATGGAGCAGAAGTCCTCTATCTAAGCGGCAAACAAGATTGGGATCTAGAGGAAGGGAGGTGTCTGAAAACTCTGCTGTCATTGCCACATTCGTCAATGATTCAAGCAATAAGAAATGAGTTAGGCACTACTGCATGGAGGGTTCAGTCACAAATGATTTTAATAAGATTTTGGAAACGCCTGGACTTAGAAACAGGCCAAAAGGTATCTCAGTGGTGCAGAAAAGAGATCCAATGTAGCAACCTAAAATGGGCTAAAAAGATAAGGAAGGAAATAATATCGGTTTGTGAGAATGTAAAGGTGGAAATTTGCCCAGAATTCCTGAATGTAGAATTCAGTAAAATTGACCTCAGAAATAAAGGGCTTGAAGCCTCTAGATGAGCAGATATGGATTATCTGGCTAAGAAAAATCAGTGCAATTTATGAGAGATGTATGGTTAAACGAAAAATGGTTCCCTTATCTGGATATTTTACCAAACCACTGGTACAGACAGGAGATTTTAAGACTGAGAGTTGGTATAAATCCCTGGTTAGTGAATGAAGAACTAAAAACAAAAATGCTGTATCAGGATGGGTACTGTAAGTGTACACTGGGAACTAAAGGTGATATATTGCACATTTTGTTAGACTGCGTAACAGTATTAGAGCAGCGTAAACGATATCTTCGCCCAATATTTCTAAAATATGATATAAGACTACGGATACAGGCGGTTAAATTACTTACTGAAATGCCTAATCTCGAGATTGCGATTGCACTAGGGAACTATATGAAGTAAGTTAAAAGGTTCCTTAGTGAAAATTAGCCTTTATTTTTATAAATCTTAAACTATTTCTATTTTTATAAGGATAAATATTTGTATAGTATTTTAAAAATGTTTTAAAATTTGTACAAATTTTAGAAAGAATGGTGTTGCCCTGTGCAGAAAAGTTATTATTGTTACTTCCTCACCGATAATTTATCAACTTTTGACATTGAGAGTGTATAAATTTTGTATAAATTGTGTTGTTTTATTTTGCTTTTATTGGTACTACCATTGTTTAAAGACCAAGGTCTAAATAAACATACTTTTGAATTGAATTGCATTGTAAGATATGTGAGTGGTACTTCTTGAACACTAACAGAATACTAAGCAAATACTTATTTGTAATCGCATAGTCTTCATTTACAATGCAGAACATTTAGTGAATGCAAACAATTTGAATACTACTGGACTTTACCCAGACTACTATTAACATTCTATTCAAGCTGCATGCTGAATGGTAGATGGCCTTATTTATTATACTATTATTATGCCTTATTTATTATACTGTTGTGGTAGTATTCAATAGTGTTCTTTTTGGGAAGGCTAGTGTATGAAGACTACTGGAATGTGAGTGATACTTCTTGAACACTAACAGAATACTTCTCAAATACTTATTTGCTAATCAAATAGTCTTCATTTACAATGCAGAAAAATCAGTGAATATGAATACTACAGGACTGTAATGAATATTACCAGACTACTGATCACATTCTTCTATTCAAGTGTTGCATGCTGAATTGAATGATTTTGTATGCGAGATTTGTATGAATATGAGCTATTATGTGCTTACTACTAACATATTAAAAAGATGTATGTGCAAAGCATTTTTGTCCAAACTTTGAAAGCTTAACTGAATGGTATGGCTAGGTTAATAATATTCTATCACAATACTAACAAACAAACATGCATGTGTGTGTATATATTTTCATTATTATTAGGATCAATTTAAATTATTAGAGCCTTAAATGTAGTGCTATTCTGAAAAAGATGTACCATCTAACTAGTAATAAAGTTTACAAACTGTTTGTGATTTTTTTCTCTAATCATTTTAGGTACTCTTAAAAAACCCTAATATATGTGGCTGTTATAGTAAAGGAATACACAGTTCCACAATAATATTGTGACAGTTATAGTAAAAGAATATGTGAAGTGTTGAAACAACTTCGTGTTTCGAATCCCGAACTATGTTCAACAACCCCTGATTAGTTCACTTACCCTCCCTGTTCCTAAAAAAAAAAATTGCAACATCTGGCTCTCAAGTGTAAAAATATCTTGTTCTCACATAAAGCGCGCTCTAATGTATTTCGCCCGAGTTTGCGCTATATAAAACTCCACTTAAATGTTTTACTTTCAACACAAATTAAAATGTGTTCTGTGTCTCACCTGCTTCTACAATAGTTGGCTCAAACAAAAAAAAATAAAGGCTTCTAAAGATGGTGTTCACATCTGCAGAGAGGTTGTAAGTTTAAGTTGGGGACAGGTTGTCTTTGCAAATGTTTGATGGCCACCAAGTTAATTCTTGCACTGTGCACCTGGTGCAGTCCCTTTTCTGTTTCTTTTATCTACTTGCATTTTATCGGAGAGGAAGTGGAAGCACAGTGCCAGTGTGACCGAGATCAAGGGCTGTTGTGCCGAGCAGGTTGTGGATGTGGTGCCCTGCTCACTAGAGAGGGGACGGAGAAAGCACTCTTCCATTCAGTTCTGTATTTTTTTTGGGGGGGTGGAAAGGAGAGAGAGGCAGGAAGTTAGAGCGGCGCTTTGTGAAAGGCGGGAGCACATGACTTAAATGCAGCCATTGATTGTTTTATTTCCCACGTCAAACATGATTACTTTAGAAGCCATCCTAGAATCATTGAATGACCATCGAACTACTGTAGCAGTAATGTTCATGTCATCAGACATCATCAACCTCTTGAAGTCATCAGCAAAGTTTAGAAACTTGGGAGATGGTGATTGGAGGATGACTTGAAAATTAGCATCTGATGACTTCACAAGATGTGAATATTCCTGATGACTCAAGGAAGATTTGAAAGTATCTGATTACTTCACAAGGTGTGACTATTTCTGATAAATTGAGGATGATTTGAAAATGAGTATCTGATGACTTCACTAGCATCAATAAAATAGTATTGTTTCTGATGATATTCAAATGATTTGTATGCATTTACATATAGATTAGGTATTTGTGTATAATGTATTTATGTATGCATAATGTATTTATGTAGGCATTAAGAATAGTAACCCAAACAATATTTCCTGTATTTCTGTGTATCTCTATGCATTAAGTACATGATCTAAAAGGTGTAATATGTATAGTGTGTGTGTTTAGTTGAACTATAGGTAGACCATCCAAACAGTACAGTTGGCCTATTAGTCTGGCTGCTCTAAGCTTCTGATAACCGCTGTACAGTGCTCACAGGTTTTATATTTTAGCTTAGTTTATTCAAACATTTTTGGCTGTTCAGCCTTTCGTGCACAGCAGGTGGCAAACATGGTTTATAAGGAAAAACAACACGATAAGGGAAAGGACTAGTACATTAATACAGCTAAAAGGGGGAGCAATGGTGGCAATGTGATTGTGGCGTGCTAAAACAGGGCAAGAACCACTGACAGATAGAGCTCCATCTTGGCTCAGTAGTAGTTAAATATATTGAAGCTAACTGGGAAAAATTACAGTGCGCTCGTATCAGATACATATAGGCACCACTGCCACGGAACACTTAACAAAAACTCAGCAGTGGCTTAAACTCAGTATTGGGATGTGAAGTTACGTACAGTGCAGTACTGCCAAGTACCACGCATTAGGTGTTAGACTAACGCATTTCAGTGTGGTGCTCCGCATCTCCGCACTGAAATGCATTGTCGCGCATTTATAGCACCTCAGCTGCCTGCCTGAATGCTGCTATGTTGCACTTCCACCAGTAGGCAAAGCTTTAGCTGACAGAATGTGATCCGCGTGCCGCTTGAGACAGGATTGGGGGCTGGCTCAGTTCTTGGCTAGCAGCAGTGGCTACAATTTTTCACCCAATGCCACAGCAATTTAAATTTCAGTAATGACGTCACCTCATGAGTCTTCAGTGTGGATTTTGCTCTCCTAGTCGACAATAGGCGGGCCTGGCCGCCCGCGGTGCGAGAGGACCCCAGTTTAAGTTCTTTGGCTGTGCAGTTTGAGAGGGTAACCGCCCGCTGCAGCATGCCCCGCGCACTTAGGTGTAATCATGCTGCACACTGATCTGGACTGCGGCGGCCACAGGAGAGTGGTGGTGCGGTATTCAGCAGCCTGGTCGTTCTGCACTATACCAGTGCAGCTGTGATGAAGAGGAATGCTGGATGAGGTGGTCAGTGTCCTGGACCACAGCGCTGCCTGCCCCAGACCGGGAGGGACAGTGCCGGGGGAGTCGTTGCGGGTGTCCTCGCCCGTACCGTCAAGGCGCTCGCTAACACAAAGTAAGTGTCACTGTATTAATCTTCTCCTTGGCTTCCAAATTTAATTCAGCCCCTTAGAGTAAAAGTTACACCTGAGAGATCCGCAGCAGTCACAGTGCAGTATGCACAAAATTCAGTTTAGCCACGTTTCCAATTTGGGCCATTACCTAGGTGTGAGAAGTTGGCCTGCCATATGCTGTCCACTAATTATAGTGGGCACCTTGCACCAGTCCAAACAACCCCTTATTGGAGATAGGTTAAAGACAACCTTATTGAAAGCTATCCTAGTGGTAGCTATGGAGAGCAGCCTTCAGGCTAAGTCCTGAAGGAATGTAAAGCAGCTTGTTTTACCAGTCTATAATCTCTTGAGTGATCAAATGAAAGAGCACCACACCAGGTATATATTCAAAATATATGTATTTATTGCTAAACACACCCCTCTAGTCTCTTTATGAGGCTAGAGTTCGAAGTACACAAGTTATAAGTTATTTAAACACAGTAATAGCACAAATACACGTTTGGGCCCTAGGGGCGTACCAAACCATATACCAATAAAGTGGTATAAGAACCACGACTGAACTAGACACTAGGCCTAGAGCCTCTAGAAGTGCTTGGACCACAAGGAACCACCCAAGGTAGTGACACAGGGGACTCACGGGGACGCGTGCAGTGTAAATACACAACCGCGAGACGCCGTTAACTTCTATGGAGAAAGTCGCGATCAGGAAATTAAAGAAAAGGGACACTTAAAGGAGGACTTGGAGCAAACCCTTTGAGAACTAGGTCGTTCTAGAGTCTCTACCACGGGAGCACCGGAGTACTCTTGTTACCTCACCCAGGGAAGCCGGGTGCATAGGTGCCTTTCGGGGTCGGGTTTCGTCGTCGATTTGAATGGCGATCTGCTGCAAAGTGCTGCTGGCGACCAAGTGGAAAGTGTCCGGGTGGATCCAAGAGTGGATCGGAGATCTGAAGAACCTGAAAGCAGAGGGGACAGAGTCTGGGTCACTAGCCAGTGACCAGGAAGGCGATGAGCGGATGCCCACCGATGTCGAGTGCTTCAGGTAGGTTGACAGTCGTCTTGACTCTTCAGCCATGAGGTCCAGGAGGCGTTGTCGGCGACCAGGAGCAGGATTCGGGCTGGTACACGATGTTTGTCGGGTGCTGAGGTGTCGGCGACCGGATTGGACCCAACAAGCCTTGGCAACGGCAAGTCTCAATGTAGATGAAGAATGACGATGATGCAGACCAGAAAGGTCTGAGGAACTCACCCAGCAAGGGTAAGTGAGGGCAAGCCTGGAGCAACCAGGGAGCCCAAGAAGAAAAGGATTGGCCTTCGTGAAGGGCTACTGGCCAACGGGCTAGCGACCGCGAAGGAGCCTTGAGACGGTGCACATGGAGCTGGCTCACAGGACACTCGTGGAGTGGAGGCCAGTGATCTTCGGTGCAGTTGGTGCTGAAGGCTAGGGCTACTCGAAGCCCAAAGCACGACTTCGTGAGAGACCCAGAAGAGGATGCACTAGCAAATACGTGCGGTGTCCAGGGGTCACGGTTCCACGTTACCCACGACAGCTACGGGCCTCAGCTTTGCTGGGGACTCAGGGCAGCCTCAGGGAAGTCTGGAAATCCACCTCTGGTGATGCAAAGACTTCGGCGTCCGACGGGAGCTTAGGCGATGCAGACCGGACAATTGCTTCTTTGGTGCCTGCCAAGCAGGGGAGTCACTCCTTGACCCCAAGGGAGATTCTTCTGTCCTCTAGTCTTGAGTAGAGCGTCGAAGGTCCAGGATTCAGTGTCAGAGTTTCGTCCAGGGATAATCTAAAGTCCTAAGGACTGGGTTCCTATACTTATACTAAGTTTAGGGGTTGGACTACTCTGTGGCCCCACCTATGGGTGGGTCAGGGCAGAGGGTGGCTACACCCTTTCCCTTTGTCCAGTTCGCGCCAAAGCAGGGGCTGCAAGCCCCTGATCCGGTTTGAACTGGGGTATGCACAGGGACACCAAGTGTGCCCCCAGTGCGGGACTTCAAAGCACCCGAAAGTGCTCCCGCCCAGCCCCAATACACATTATCCTGTCTGGGAGGTGGTCACACCTCCCTGGGACAGGAAACCTATTGTCCAGGCCTCCCCTGCCGGAGTTTCGTCCAGCAGCAGGAGGCCAGACTTATGTCTGTGGCAGCAGCATCCATTTTGTGATGCCAGGCTTTAGAAAGAAGTTACCGGCCAGGCCAGGGTTAACATGTCTCTCCCTCTAGAAGGGTGGAATGCTACCCCTGCCGCCAGAATTGGCGGGGGGTAGTATTCCAAGATGTTTGACACCAAACACGACATGTTTCGGTGCAGCCAGTCCAAAGTTAGCATTTAACGCGACGTTATAATGCGCTTAAGAGTATATGGTCAGGCTGCACTACAAACAGCATCAGAGAAGGGTCTCCAAACGCTGCAGAGGGGCCCTGCTCATGCAGGGTGTAGGAAGGTGCAATCTGACTATATGGTTGCCCCCACTTTTTTTTCTGGTGTTTTGCTGGTTTATGACTTAGTTGGACTGGGATCCTGCTATTCAGGGCCCCAGTCTATCTGCTTTCTCTGTAAAAAGGTTTCCATGTGCCTCAGGCACATCTCTGATTGGAATCTGGAGTGCCCTTATAAGTCCCTAGTATATGGTATACTATGTACCCAGGGCATAGGTACCTCAGAGGCCTACCAGGGGCTGCAGCATGTATTGTGCCACCCCTGGAAGGCCATCCAAACTGACACCAAAGGTCTGCTACTGCAGCCTGGGTAAGGTGGTGCATGCACCCCTTACTGTGATATAGGCTACCTATATCACTGTATACATACACACATATAAACCTATAAGTCACTCCTATGGCAGGCCTTATCAATCCTGAAGGCAGAGTGCGTGGTTCCTATGTGAGGGGGTGCCCCTGCATGAGCAGGGCCCCCCTGAAGCATTCGGAGACCCTTCTCTGATGCTGTTTGTAGTGCAGCCTGACCATATACTCTTAAGCACATTATAACCTCGCGTTAAATGCTAACTTTCGAATGGCTGCACCGAAACATGTCGTGTTTGTGTCAAACATCTTGGAATACTACCCCCCCACCAATTCTGGCGGCGGGGGTAGCATTCCACCCTTCTAGAGGGAGAGACATGTTAACCCTGGCTTGGCCGGTAACTTCTTTCTAAAGCCTTGGCATCACAAAATGGATGCTGCTGCCACAGACACAAGTCTGGCCTCCTGCTGCTGACCGAAACTCCGGCAGGGGAGGCCTGGACAATAGGTTTCCTTTCCCAGGGAGGTGTGACCACCTCCCCAGACAGGATAGTGTGTATTGGGGCTGGGCGGGAGCACTCTCGGGTGCTTTGAAGTCCTGCACTGGGGGCACACTTGGTGTCCCTGTGCATACCCCAGTTCAAACCGGATCAGGGGCTTGCAGCCCCTGCTTTGGCGCGAACTGGACAAAGGGAAAGGGGTGTAGCCACCCCTCTGCCCTGACCCACCCATAGGTGGGGCCACAGAGTAAGTCCAACCCCTAAACTTAGTATAAGTATAGGAACCCAGTCCTTAGGACTTTAGATTATCCCTGGACGAAACTCTGACACAGAATCCTGGACCTTCGACGCTCTACTACAAGATTAGAGGACTGAAGAATCTCCCTTGGGGTCAAGGAGTGACTCCCCTGCTTGGCAGGCACCAAAGAAGCAATTGTCCGGTCTGCATCGCCTAAGCTCCCGTCGGACGCCGAAGTCTTTGCATCACCAGACATGGATTTCCAGACTTCCCCGAGGCTGCCCTGAGTCTCCAGCAAAGCTGAGGCCCGTAGCTGACTTGGGTAACGTGGAACCATGACCCCTGGACACCGCACGCATTTGCTAGTGCATCCTCTTCTGGGTCTCCCACGAAGTCGTGCTTTGGGCTCCGAGTAGCCCTAGCCTCCAGCACCAACTGCACCGAAGATCACTGGCCTCCACTCCACGAGTGTCATGTGAGCCAGCTCCACGTGCGACGTCTCGAGGCTCCTTCGCGGTCGCTAGCCCGTTGGCTAGTAGCCCTTCACGAAGGCCAATCCTTTTCTTCTTGGGCTCCCTGGTTGCTCCAGGCTTGCCCTCACTTACTCTTGCTGGGTGAGTTCCTCAGACCTTGGTGGTCTGCATCATCGTCATTCTTTACTTTCATCGAGACTTGCCGTTGCCAAGGCTTGTTGGGTCCAATCCGGTCGCCGACACCTCAGCACTTGACAGACATTGTGTACCAGCCCGAATCCTGCTCCTGGTCACTGACAACGCCTCCTGGACCTCGTGGCTGAAGAGTCAAGATGACCGTCAACCTACCTGAAGCACTCGACATCGGTGGGCATCCGCTCATCACCTTCCTGGTCACTGGCTAGTGACCCAGACTCTGTCCCCTCTGCTTTCAGGTTCTTCAGATCTCCGATCCACTCTTGGATCCACCCGGACACTTTCCACTTGGTCGCCAGCAGCACTTTGCAGCAGATCGCCATCCAAATCGACGACGAAACCCGACTCCGAAAGGCACCTATGCACCCGGCTTCCCTGGGTGAGGTAACACGAGTACTCCGGTGCTCCCGTGGGTAGAGACTCTAGAACGACCTAGTTCTCAAAGGGTTTGCTCCAAGTCCTCCTTTAAGTGTCCCTTTTCTTTAATTTCCTGATCGCAACTTTCTCCATAGAAGTTAACGGCGTATCGCGGTTGTGTATTTACACTGCACGCGTCCCCCGTGGGTCCCCTGTGTCACTACCTTGGGTGGTTCCTTGTGGTCCAAGCACTTCTAGAGGCTCTAGGCCTAGTGTCTAGTTCAGTCGTGGTTCTTATACCACTTTATTGGTATATGGTTTGGTACGCCCCTAGGGCCCAAACGTGTATTTGTGCTATTACTGTGTTTAAATAACTTATAACTTGTGTACTTCGAACTCTAGCCTCATAAAGAGACTAGAGGGGTGTGTTTAGCAATAAATACATATATTTTGAATATATACCTGGTGTGGTGCTCTTTCATTTGATCACTCAAGAGATTATAGACTGGTAAAACAAGCTGCTTTACATTCCTTCAAGACTTAGCCTGAAGGCTGCTCTCCATAGCTACCACTAGGATAGCTTTCAATAAGGTTGTCTTTAACCTATCTCCAATAAGGGGTTGTTTGGACTGGTGCAAGGTGCCCACTATAATTAGTGGACAGCATATGCCAGGCCAACTTCTCACACAGGGGCACCCTCTCACATAGGAACCACGCACTCTGCCTTCAGGATTGATAAGGCCTGCCATAGGAGTGACTTATAGGTTTATATGTGTGTATGTATTTAGTGATATAGGTAACCTATATCACAGTAAGGGGTGCATGCACCACCTTACCCAGGCTGCAGTAGCAGACCTGTGGTGTCAGTTTGGATGGCCTTCCAGGGGTGGCATAATACATGCTGCAGCCCCTAGTAGGCCTCTGAGATACCTATGCCCTTGGTACATAGTATACCATATACTAGGGACTTATAAGGGCACTCCAGATTCCAATCAGAGATGTGCCTAAGGCACATGGGAACCATTTTAGAGAGGAAGCAGCTAGGCTGGGGTTCTGATTAGCAGGGCCCCAGCCAGACTAAGGTCGAAAAACAGTGAAGCATCAGCAAAAAGTGGGGGTACCCATGTGAAGCAGATCCTACTCTCCTACACTAGGGAGTGCTTAAAGAATGCCTCATCCTCATGATACTGGGCCTGTGCAATCGTCATGCAGAGATGGTTTTGCCAGGTCATCAACACTTTTCACTATAGGTGGTGGCAATGTACTATACAAAACCATTACTTTGCATTTTCCCCTTGTCGCCTGCCCATAGGCCCGCCGCGCACAATACTTACGTTGGTCTGTACTGCGAGTTTGTGCTGGTGGCGCTGGCTCGGCGCAGGATGTTTTCCCTACCTGCACCTGCCCCCTTCAGCCCATTCTGGACTTAATCGACCGGCAGGGGTGGAGGGATTTGAATTTCACCCTTACCAGTGAAGCCCTCCAGCCACGTCGTTTGTCCCTCTCTGGAGAAGAGGCGGGCTGTGACTGCATCCCTAACCTGAGTTGGGAGAGAGACAACACAGCAAAGAGGCTGCCTGTCATGGCACCACCAGCCCTGAAAGAACCTCAGAGAGCACAGCTGGCCTGAGAGGGGCCGAGAGCTGTAGTGTGAGAGTTACTGCTCAGCTGCAAGGCCATCCCTGCAGTGTCAGTGTGCAGCGGTCGGGGTATGCAGCTGTGGTAAACTTCCTCACAAGCTCTTTTTCTTCAATATTATCACTATGAGGCCCTTCTGCGATGTTACCGCCCTTCTATTTCTGGTACTTTTCAGCAGTTTTAAGGTCTTCTTATAGTTTCTCGTTGCTCAAATAGGGGTAATTTGTGATATTTATATGTTTCCCTTGTCTTCATTGCTTGATTTTGCTCGTGCGAAAGTGTCACTCATAATCGTTGAATGTCACTCATAATTACACTAAAATTATGAAAATGTCACGCATAGCAATCTAAAACCTTGGCAGCTATGACAGTGACATGGATAAGACTGTGTTAGCTTAATAATTGATTAAGTGAATTAGAACTACAACCCCCAAAATGCACTTCAATTTTAATTAGGAGCTTAAAAAAATGCAAACTAACTTGTGAAACTTAGTCACCTTTTGACATTACTACTGCAAATGGTTTGAGCTTTAAAAGTTGTTTCTGCGTTTTTCAGACAATTTAATTTAAATATTTTACATTCATATTTTTATTTTCATGCTGCAATACGGTATTAATTGACCTACATATAAAGCTGTTTGCTTTACAACGGATAATAAATGTTTCTCCTCGATGTGCTCGTTCACTTTTGTACCGTATTTTCATCATTATGTGGAACTCCAGTTCTTTCAGGCTTTCGTCTTTCTTCTTTTGGTCTTCTGTTGATGGGCGTTGGGCTTGTTCTGTCGAGCAGAGTTGAGTTGGGCTCTTTTTGGGCTTCAGTTTGTCCGACTTAGGCTGCAAAGTTTCCTTCTGCGCCTGCGCAGTGTTTTCAATTCCAGGCCAGGAGCAGAGGTGGCGCAGACCCGGTCACTGGTCAGGTACGTTTTCTTTTCTTTTGTATTTTAAGTTCCTCAACACCCCCCCCCCCCCTCGAGTATTGCGAGCCGACTGGGTTTTAGTCCCTTGCTCGCCACATATAGGCTTCAAACCAGTGACGATATGGAACCCATTTTGAGCTGCAGATTTTTCAGAAGCCTTATTATCAGCTTGTGTAAGGAACCAATAACTTCGTCATTTCAGGTTCAGTAATGAAACAAAAACAACCCGTTTTCTTGCTTCCATATATTTTTGGAGTTTAAGTACACAATTCACGTCATGCCCACGAGAGAAAAAAACACCCATTCTCAAGTTCTGGAAATGGAAGAATTTTATGTTCAACAACCCCGTGCCTACTAAGCGTTATTTATAAAATAGTGGACGTCCTTTCCTGCATGAAGGCTCGGAAACCTATGGTTAAATTAACGTTTTATTTAGATGCAGTGAACTGAAATAATGGCAACCGCTCTTGTCCATGCAGCGATTTCAGCTCTCGCCTCTTTGTTGTATGCAGCACCTTGTTTAAAGTCTCCATAGCCGAGTCTGGTGGGGCAGAGCCATTGGTCAGCCATCTATGTGTATGGGTTTGTAGTGTAAGCGGCATAATACTGAGAAGCTTTGGCCACAGCGATAACTATTAAGTGAAACAGGACTGCAGCAGCTCTACACACAACAACGGCCTAAATACTTCGATTAAAACACTGCCAACATTCCCCAAGGCCGAAAACCTAGGAAATTTCAAAATATAACGTCTCTCCCACCTTCGTACAAATGTCTCGCCATTCCACTCTTAGTGGCCCGGATTCAAAAAGCATTCTGAAGTGAAGTTGACAGGCCCCCAGCATTTCTACTTTATGCACGGAAATTCACATAATCATAATTTGTGAAATGTATGTGCCTACAGAGTACATTTGTGAACGAGGTAATTCCGGAGGCATGAAGGAATTCTTGCATCCACAAATTGAAGGTTATATTCGGGTTTATTTTATTCAGATGGGTTTCCTTTCCTCCATGTGTATGGATGCAAGTGCACGCCCAAAAGGATGTTTTCTCGGCGGGAATGGGGAGGGAGCATCTTAACATGCAATGACGGTGTAGAGGAGGGGGTTTCTGCATCAGAAAAACATACATCTCATAGAAAAATGTATACATAAATGTGAAAATGCACATTTGCATCACATTTATGCGTACAGTGTTCCACCCGGTGGAAAATCTGAGCATAAATGTTATACATATGGCTACTTAATAAAATCTATGGCTGTCTTAGCCTTGCTTGGAGAATTCAGGAATTCTTTGAAAATCTGATGAAAGTGAGGCATTTATTCAAAAGAGGAGCATGCATACATTGTATACATTTGAATTCTCAAGGAAATCCACAAATGTCAAAGATTCCCTAGGGTACTCCTGGTACGTTTCCAAATGAAATGAACATAAGTAATTTGCTTCAAAGAGAGCTCAAAACGTGTGGCTTCACTGAGAAGAAAAATGACTTAAAAGATCTGCTGAACAAGCTTCTAATCTGAAAGGGTATTTTTGGCTAGAGGAGTGTGTCAATTGGGTGATAAATGTGATAGATACTGCAAGGTCATTGTTGATGGACATGAATGCAATGAAGCCTTCTGGGCCTCGGATTTCTATGCGTTATTCAGATGAGGTCAAATAATGGTCCAGAGGTACCCATCTTGAGTAGCTTGCAATATCTCATCCACCTTCAGGGTGGAAGATACAATAGTACACATTTTCTTAGTCTGGTTGGTCTCTTCCATTTCTTTTAGCGTGGCTTTCTGGGGTGCCTTGAGTTGCAGTTTGCAATTTTATCCAGCTCTGGTCATGACTCAGCTATGAAATGGTACTTGTATGACTGCAAAATCCACCTTTGTTTCTTGAGGGTTGGATTTGGAGATGACCCCTGCCACAGGGATACTAGTGACTTATTGCCAGTGGCCTACAGATGTAAATATGAACAATTGGCAACTCTAGAGAAGTGAGATTGCCTCCTTTTCAATCTAGGAGCGCCAGTAACAGCATTGCGTGTGAGTGAGTGGTAGAGACGAGTTTCTTCCAAGTCCCTTTCTCCCTGACCTCGCCTGCAGCTAAAAGTGAAAGGCACTCGGAGATGCTACGGTTCGCAAGTTTCTATCTGACCTCGCCTGCAGCTGAAAGGGAAAGACTCATACGGAGATGCGACGCCATGGTGGCAATCCGTTTTTCCCAATGATGACATGCGGGTTCAGCTCAGTCCCTGAATTGAAAGCCAAATCGTGTTATTTTGCGCGCGCTGTAATGAAAAGTAAGCGTTTTAGGAAAGTGTGTCAGCACCAAGTCGTGGTCAGCGGGAGTCTATCTCTATATATCCCAAATGGATCTTTGAATATTTACAACCTTCTTCTTGGGTTAAATATTATGACAATACCTTCCTTTAGATCACTTTCTGGGAATTTCACGCAAGTCTGCCTGTTATCTGTGTAGAGCACGTAAATAAAAAAACAAACAAAAAAAAACCTCCTCCAATATTTTCAATTTCATACGCCTCGTATAGCTATTTGAATGTTTTTAAAATTTGTAGACCCAGTTGTCCTCCTCCTAATATTAAGTACACAGAATGCTGTGAGCGTGACCTTGATTTGTTATTTAAACTTCACCACTTGCAGCATCGGGGCTTTAACGAGTTCATTGATGTCTGACTGATAATTTAATGCTTCCTTTAATGTCTGACTGACTGCCAGTGCCACATTTACGCAAGTATTATCCAAATCTTTCCTAAATGTTGAATTATATTGTGACGTAAGTACATAAATGAAAGCTCATAATGTTAATTGTGATAGATATGGTGGCAATGAGCAGCAGCTTAACTGATCTGTAGATTGGTGCCGTACCCGTGCTTAACTCAAATGTACACGCATTACTTAAGGCGGCAGCAGTAGTAACACGAGATACAAAATGGTGTGGGCACACTGCTGTCTCTCACAAAGAGGTTTACTTTCAGCTCAGACTCCGAGATTTGTCATCTTTACAAATAGTGTTCCCATTAAAAAAATGGCAAGGAGAGGATGTTTCTTCTGCTTTTATTCAGATCTCAGCTGAGCTAAGCTTACTACCATCTTTTCCTCACATAGCCTTCCATTCTAAGGTGTCTTCAACTTGCATATCTCGGCTGAAAGGCAGCATTTTTTGTAGAAGACATTAATAAGTATAGGAGGTTAAAACAAAGATTTGAAGACTGTGGTGCAATAGTGCCCAACTATGGTTGTGGCCTATGGGATACAGTTTAACACATGAATTACAAGCGGCACTGCAGTATCACCAAGAGATTTACTTTCAACTCAGAGACTCATTGAAAAAATGTTGTTTCCATGTGCCAAGTAGAGGGCGAGTCTTTTGTAATGCTTTGGTTTTTGTTGTTTAAAGAGAGAGAATGTTAAGATCCTGCTTTGTTTTGAGGGCTTACTACCTCCACGCTGTTTTTATATTTTCTCCTGGTGCGACCCCCCCCCTTCACAATCATTGCCGTTAGTATTCAGATATTGTTCACAAAGAATACCACTAGTCTTGAAACAGTGGTCACAATCAATGAGACTAGCCTTCATTTTGCTCTTGAAATAGCACAAGAGCTGCAAATAAACCCTAACAGAATACTACTAAGCTTCAAATACTATTCTTCTAGAATACTACTGGTCTTCTTTTAGCAATCAATTGAAGTGTTCATCATGTATTTGAAGGGTAGTTGAGTAGAACTAGTATTCCCTCATTTGCATATTTCGGCTTGTGGGCATACTACATAGTCTTCATGCATACTAAATAAATACTATATTTTAATAGTAAATGAATACCGCTGTAAACACTGGAATCACACTAAGTGAAGATCTTCTATTTTGGTGAGGGAAGGACCACCACTTTTATCTAGAAAAGGGGTAGGTTGCAATTATTTTTGGGTACAACATGAAGTGGTTTTTCACATAAAGCCAGCAAGATGGGCTCATTGAGTTGAATGCTCGCCACCAAAAAATGTTGATTTGCATGTAATGATTATGGTACAAGGGCTGACTCCACCTTTCATCCCTCTGAGGTTAGTACATTGAGTACCATTAAATTGGGTAATGGGAACATCTATTATTTACAGAGCTTAGAATGAAATGTAGTGTAGTACGAAACACAATATAAAAGGCAAATTGTCAATACAACACGTTTTCTACACCTAGGTAATAACACAGATATGATGCACAATAAAGGATAATCTAGCACAGTGTCTGTAGACCTATTCCAGGAATACCAAAGAGAAAAGAGGAAGCAGCAGCACCCATTTACAGAAATGCTTGCTTAAAATACTCTGGCAGTACAACGGGGCTAGGATGCAAGCATACCTCTTACAGTTGATGGGTGAACTCGTGAGTTAAAATATTTGTATTGCACGCTTGTGTGGTTTTATTGCACAAAACGAAGTAGTGCTACTTTTCAGAGACCCATCTAGTGGGAAAACTATTTATTTAAAGAGTTCCTGTAGAAAATGGGTTTCTTAATCACAGCACGAAACATTGCACAACTTTACATTTGTCCATTGTTTAATCGACCTTCTATTCATAAAGTTAAACTAAACTTGTGAATTCCAGTTGTAATTAGTGACTATTGTTAGCTACAACTTGCATAGAATTGTATCTCTCTTCTACAGTCTGAGGTTTTTTTTTCTCTCCAAAACAAAGTTTTTTTCTCTGAAATTCTACATTTGTAACTACATAATTATTGTTCTCATCAAACAGTAAGTACTGTTGTTCATGTGATGTTATCAATAAACATTTCCCGGCTTGAAAATAAATATGCAATATACAAATGTGAAATATGGTCCTGTATTTCCATCTCAGGTTTTGCTAATTCTTACAAACCACTCTGCCTTTGACTGCTTGTTTTATGACAGCACTGGAACCTCTTGATGGGGATAAAGGATGATATCATGTGGTTGCCCTTTTTGTGCCCTTATGCACATAATTGATTACCAGTTCCCGAGTAGACAATGTAATCTACTGAAGCTCCATACTAACTCTGTAAAGAAGTTTGACTCTGCCCATTTCTCTCATGGGTGTCTTGGTGTTCTCCAATTGTGTATGCAGAAGTAAATTTTAAGTTTTCAACAAGCAAATTGGAACTGGTTGAAGTATGTGCTCCTAACGAGCAACAACTTGAAAGCTCTATATGTATATCACTGAAGAGAACCGAGGAATTACATGAAGGGAGGTGGAAAACTGGGCTGGACCCAGTTATTAAGTTGCTGACTGAAATACCCCCACCTCCCCAGTAACACTGAATTTCCTGTGGTAGAAGAAACTGTGATAGAAAAACCAAGACGGAAGACCTTGTACAGCATGAGACCTACTGGAAAACCAGAATGAAATGATGTCCACTACCAGTCTTCCCCTTTATTACTGACATCCACCCACTACGGTTTCCTAGTCCCAATTTGTCATTATTGCAACAAGTGCTGTCACTGTACTTGAGGCTGGTACTGAGCTCAGGCCTTGCCTCCAACTCCGGATATCACCAACCACATTCAGTGAGTCACCGTGCCAATTCTATTACAGGACCGGAGGCTTCGTATTATGCTTCTCTTTCTATTTATTGCCACTCACAGCAGCCAATGAAAACTTTGTATTTCTAAAACAAACTACATTTCCCATGATGCTCATGGCATACATCATATCCTGTAGGGCTCCATAATAGCCACCACCACCGGAACTCGTCCTCTTTCTTTGCTGCTCACGCAGACAGTTAAGTTGGACATCAGTGTTATTATCGCAATTTGTTTATGAGCCTAATGCCGCTTGTTTTATTGTGCGCGCTTCGTTAGCGCTGGGATTTGGGATTGTATCCCTACTTTTATTGTGCAGTCTGGCATGCGAGCTCAGCGCTCCATTTCCCGGCAACCGCGGCACCCCCGCTGCCATCGGGAGGTGCGCGCGTCTGCCGCCGGGCCTCCAGTCATAAAAAGCATCTTTGAATTTCCCGCTCGCGGGACGATACGCTTGTGAGCGTGACTCACCTCCTCAGCTTCCCGGTACCGCACCGCCTTCGGCGGTGAATGCATGCACTGTATTTGGGCGCGGAGGCCTCCCTCATCGGCCGAGTGCGCCAGGAGCCAGTTTTTAACCCATTTGTTGCTGGTTTCGACGTGCGTAGCCCAATTGGGCTATTTTTGGTAGGATTGGGCTACGCACGCCGCTACTGCCCGTTTTTCCACCATTTCGATCGTTTTCCCTTCGGTTTTGGTCGACTTAATCCCTTGAGCAGATACTTACGCCTCACAGGCTGGAAGAACGATTTGGGCCTGGAGGGAGCACACCTCCTACATATTAACCTGCTCTATTGGCTCCAATTACGCCTGTGGGCTGCAACAACTATTATTACAGCTTTGCTGAGGAGCCAGGTACCTCTGTTTATAATTCACGTGTGCTGGGGGTTGGCTCCCCCCTTACTCCTCTAGAATATATATATATATATATATATATATATATATATATATATATATATATATATATATAGTTATATATATATATAGTTATATATATATATATATATATATCCCAAAAAAAGAAGTAGCCCGAATGAAAAGAGGCCTCAGGCAGCTTATTTTGTTCCGCTTTTATTCGTGACAAACTTGCAAGCTGGTCACAGACAGAGTTCAGCATTCAAAAGTAAAAAGATGGCCAGACGCGTTTCAGGAAATATCGATCCTTTCTTCAGTGGCACAACTGCTGAAATGGACGGGGAGCGTCCATGATGCACTCATATTTGCAAAATCCTGCCCATGTGGGCGTGGCCACTCCCATGGCCTCTTGGATCTCGTAGTGCAGATAGGTACTACTCCAGTGAGTCCCAGTACCATTCGAGCAGTGAAAAATAAAAAACGAGTGTTGCCCCAGTGGGTTAATGTTGGAAACTGCTGCAGCACAGCCCCGCTTTATCAGTTGACACAGGGAACTTCATGTTCGCACCGGACTGGCGCTCACCCCTGCCTCTCATGGAGTCAGCCTCACCTGGCACCCGAGCCTGCTCACCAGCAGTGGGCCTCTTCTCGCGGCTGGACTGAGCCGCTAATATCCCAAAAGAAGTAGCCCGAATGAAAAGAGGCCTCAGGCAGCTTATTTTGTTCCGCTTTTATTCGTGACAAACTTGCAAGCTGGTCACAGACAGAGTTCAGCATTCAAAAGTAAAAAGATGGCCAGACGCGTTTCAGGAAATATCGATCCTTTCTTCAGTGGCACAACTGCTGAAATGGACGGGAGCGTCCATGATGCACTCATATTTGCAAAATCCTGCCCATGTGGGCGTGGCCACTCCCATGGCCTCTTGGATCTCGTAGTGCAGATAGGTACTACTCCAGTGAGTCCCAGTACCATTCGAGCAGTGAAAAATAAAAAACGAGTGTTGCCCCAGTGGGTTAATGTTGGAAACTGCTGCAGCACAGCCCCGCTTTATCAGTTGACACAGGGAACTTCATGTTCGCACCGGACTGGCGCTCACCCCTGCCTCTCATGGAGTCAGCCTCACCTGGCACCCCGAGCCTGCTCACCAGCAGTGGGCCTCTTCTCGCGGCTGGACTGAGCCGCTAATATCCCAAAAAAGAAGTAGCCCGAATGAAAAGAGGCCTCAGGCAGCTTATTTTGTTCCGCTTTTATTCGCATTCAAAAGTAAAAAAGATGGCCAGACGCGTTTCAGGAAATATCGATCCCACATGGGCAGGATTTTGCAAATATGAGTGCATCATGGACGCTCCCCGTCCATTTCAGCAGTTGTGCCACTGAAGAAAGGATCGATATTTCCTGAAACGCGTCTGGCCATCTTTTTTACTTTTGAATGCTGAACTCTGTCTGTGACCAGCTTGCAAGTTTGTCACGAATAAAAGCGGAACAAAATAAGCTGCCTGAGGCCTCTTTTCATTCGGGCTACTTCTTTTTTGGGATATTAGCGGCTCAGTCCAGCAGCGAGAAGAGGCCCACTGCTGGTGAGCAGGCTCGGGGTGCCAGGTGAGGCTGACTCCATGAGAGGCAGGGGTGAGCGCCAGTCCGGTGCGAACATGAAGTTCCCTGTGTCAACTGATAAAGCGGGGCTGTGCTGCAGCAGTTTCCAACATTAACCCACTGGGGCAACACTCGTTTTTATTTTTCACTGCTCGAATGGTACTGGGACTCACTGGAGTAGTACCTATCTGCACTACGAGATCCAAGAGGCCATGGGAGTGGCCACGCCCACATGGGCAGGATTTTGCAAATATGAGTGCATCATGGACGCTCCCCGTCCATTTCAGCAGTTGTGCCACTGAAGAAAGGATCGATATTTCCTGAAACGCGTCTGGCCATCTTTTTTACTTTTGAATGCTGAACTCTGTCTGTGACCAGCTTGCAAGTTTGTCACGAATAAAAGCGGAACAAAATAAGCTGCCTGAGGCCTCTTTTCATTCGGGCTACTTCTTTTTTGGGATATTAGCGGCTCAGTCCAGCCGCGAGAAGAGGCCCACTGCTGGTGAGCAGGCTCGGGGTGCCAGGTGAGGCTGACTCCATGAGAGGCAGGGGTGAGCGCCAGTCCGGTGCGAACATGAAGTTCCCTGTGTCAACTGATAAAGCGGGGCTGTGCTGCAGCAGTTTCCAACATTAACCCACTGGGGCAACACTCGTTTTTTATTTTTCACTGCTCGAATGGTACTGGGACTCACTGGAGTAGTACCTATCTGCACTACGAGATCCAAGAGGCCATGGGAGTGGCCACGCCCACATGGGCAGGATTTTGCAAATATGAGTGCATCATGGACGCTCCCCGTCCATTTCAGCAGTTGTGCCACTGAAGAAAGGATCGATATTTCCTGAAACGCGTCTGGCCATCTTTTTTACTTTTGAATGCTGAACTCTGTCTGTGACCAGCTTGCAAGTTTGTCACGAATAAAAGCGGAACAAAATAAGCTGCCTGAGGCCTCTTTTCATTCGGGCTACTTCTTTTTTGGGATATATATATATATATATATATAGTTATACTTTGCTGTATAAACACTTACAGTCACTGATTGATCCCACAATGGAGGAGTGGGTGCAATATGAAGAGGATGATACCCTTTATCAGGAGGAAGTGCAAAATCCTTCCTTAGAAGATAACATTGTTGAAGCCCTGGACGCCTCAGTCCAAGAGTCAGTCAACAAGGCCCTGGAGAAGGCAGTTCCAGGAACTGTACAACAAGCGCTAGCTTCTGCACTGAAACCAATAACTAAACAATTAGAAAAGTTTGCGAAACGTCATGGTTTCACTGCGCCAGTCAACGCCCCCAGGGGCGAGCCTCAATCCTGGCCTCATTCTGCCTCCTATTCGTCGCTTCCCCAACCTACTCTCGGAAAATCCAGGGATCCGGACACTGACACCGACACTGATACCACGGGTACTGACACCCCAAACGAGTCTCCACCTCAGAAAAAATCAAAACATGTGGACGTACCGGCTATTTCCACCCCCTTCACGTTTAACCCATCAGAGATCATACATCCCAGGTCGTCGGATTGGTTGCCTGCTCCACAAGTGGCAGCCTATTTGCACGACAACCTCCGCAAAAGTTTTGACAAGGAGGTACGTAACAGACTACGGTCAGAATGCCCCCGGCCAGACATCTCCGACAAGGTGGCTGAAACCCCGGATATAGATGCAAGCCTTTTGACATTCCTAAAGAAGTTCGCAAAGGATCCCAAAAAGGGCATCGACCGAGCTTGGCGCGGATGCCAAGACAAGCTTTTAGACGTCGTTGGCCCTCTGGCAAAAATTCTAGAGATGGCGTTAGAAGCGCAGGAATCGGGGACTGCAGCAGACCCCCATGTTCTGGCAGGCTGGACACAACGAGCTATCTGCCTTTTGGGCAATGCCAACTGCGCCATCTCCACGGAGAGACGCAAATCTATCCTCATGCGCATGGACTCCAATCTCACGGAGTTAGCCGCAGCCGAACCAGGCCCTTTGGCGGACGGGAACCTGTTTGGAGACCGTTTCGTAGAAGATGTAGCCAAATATGTGGGTACTTTTACTACTCTAGACAAAGCACAGTCAGGAATTAAAAGAGTTTTTCAGACTGGTGTTTTCAACAGGGCCGGCCGAGGACGCTCGTTTGGCCGACAATTCTCCCAAGGTCCTCAGAGAGGAGACTTCGGTCGAGGCAGAGGAGAGTGGGACTCCACCCGGGGCGGCACCTTTTACCCCACAAGGCAACGCTTCAACAGGAGGCGTTTTAACAGAGGATCATACCGTGGAAGCTTCCAAAACAATGAATCTTCAGGTGAGTGCCCCAGACATTTTCATGCTACCTCTGGGGGGACGTACTCAATACTTTTATCACAATTGGTTTCAACTATCTCAGGATGTTTGGATATTACAGACAATTCAAGGTTTTCACCTCTATTTCTTTCAGACCCCCTCTCAATTCAGGCAACCCAGACAGCTTTCTTTTTCCCAAATAGAGTGCGATTTCATAGATTCCGAGCTCGAAGAATTGCTGCAGAAGCGCGCGATAGCGTTTTGCAACAAGGGCCCTCACGGCTTCTGCAGCAATATTTTTCTGGTACAGAAGAAGGGCGGAGGTTACAGGTTGGTACTCAATTTAAAGGATTTCAATCATTATCTCACCTACAAACACTTCAAGATGGAGGGCATCCATCTTTTAGCGGATCTACTCAAGCAAGGAGATTGGTTGGTCCGCCTGGACCTGAAGGACGCTTATTTGTCCATTCCCATCTTTCCTCCCCATCGCCGATTCCTACAGTTTCAATGGCGGGGTCGATGGTACGAATATTTGGTCCTACCTTTCGGACTTTCCTCGGCTCCTTGGTGTTTCACCAAGGTGCTGAAGCCTGTGATAGCTTATCTCGGGGAACAGGGAGTTCGCATGATAGTGTATCTAGACGACATTCTTATCATGGCACAATCCCCACTTCTAGCAGTACAGCAATTACGCATGACCATTGTTACCTTACAAAACCTGGGTTTCGTCATCAACGAACCAAAGTCTGTGCTGTGCCCTACCCAAACGATAGATTTTCTGGGTTTCGTTATCAACTCCCAAACAGCTCAGTTGAGTCTCCCTCGCTTCGAGACATCAAAAAGGAACTATGCTCCCTGCTAGCCAAACAAATGGTCTCTCTCAGGCTACTAGCCAGGGTTGTGGGCCTCCTGGCGTCTTCCATTCAAGCAACTTTTCCGGGCCCATTACACTATCGGGCCCTTCAGAGACTCAAGATTCAACATCTGCAAAAGGGTCTCTCTTACACAGACCTAGTCCCCCTTACCCAGGAGGTACGGGAGGAGATCCAGTGGTGGCTGGCCCATGTACAAGCTTGGAACGGCAGGGCCATTTTCGGCTCTCTGCCAGAGGTCATCATAGAGTCCGACGCCAGCCGGTGAGGCTGGGGAGCACGCTGCGGAAATATTTCCACAGGAGGGCGCTGGTCCTTAGGCGAGCTGGACCTACACATCAATTGCCTAGAGCTCCTGGCAGGGTCATTCGCGATTCGGACTCTGTCACCCAAACAGGTATCGTGTTGCATCCTTCTGAGGATGGACAACATTTCAGCAGTTCAATATATCAACAAGTTGGGGGGCACGAGGTCTCCCATGTTAGTGGAGATAGCGAAGGATTTTTGGCATTACTGCCTCAATCATCAGATCTCGATCATAGCCGAGTACATTCCAGGCAAATCCAATGTAGTGGCGGACTGGAACTCTCGTCACCTCAGGGATTACAGCGACTGGCAGCTGCAACCTCGGATTGTTCAATGGTTACAGGCAATATGGGGACAGTGCGAGATAGACCTCTTTGCCTCCAGACTGAATCGTCAAATGACCAAGTTTTTCAGCTGGAGGCCGGATCCGTTGGCTCTGGCGACGGACGCCTTTTCCCAGGATTGGGCTCGGGACCTGAATTATGCTTTTCCCCCCTTCATTCTCATTCCCCGAGTGTGCACACAGGTAATACGTCAGCAGGCAGAAGTGATTCTGGTCACTCCCCTGTGGAAGTCGCAACCTTGGTTCCCAATTCTATTGGAGGCGAGTTGCGACTTTCCCAGGAGGATCCCATGGTCCTCAGAGATGCTCCAGGGCCCGCACGGAGAAGTGCACCCGATGGTAATAGCGGGGCAGTTGTCCCTGATGGCCTGGAGACTTTCAGGCAACGTTGGCACTTGCCAGGATTTTCGGAACAAGCTTCGGACTTTATCAACCAAGCTTGGGCCCCATCCACCAGGAAACGATATTCTTCAGCCTGGAAGTGTTGGATTCGTTGGTGCGTGGAACAACACGTGGATCCCGTGGGGGCAGACTTATCCTATGTTATAAATTTTTTGTCCCAAAAAGCTTCAGAGGGTTTAGCTTATCGTTCCATCAACAATTTCCGTTCCGCCATATCGGCAGGTCATTCTCAACTGGAGGGTAAGCCAGTTGGCATGCACCCGTTAGTTTGCAAACTCTTGAAAGGTATTAGGGTAGCTAATCCGCCTAAGCCAAAGTATTCTTCATTGTGGGATGTGTCGATCGTTCTTTCCCTGTTTAATAAATGGCCCAATAACAATATGCTGTCCAGGAAACAACTCTCGGCCAAATTGGCTATGCTGCTATGTCTAGCCGCGTGTAGACTAGCATCGGATATCAAAGCGCTAGACCTTACAGGTAGAGTATTTTACTCCTGAGGGAGTCTCTTTCAATATCACTTCTAGGACAAAAACTATGTCACGTAATGTGGAATATCATGCTTTTCCCAGCAATCAAAAACTCTGTGTTGTTCACTGTCTTAAAGCATACGAAGAATGTACCAGGCCTCTTCGGCCTGCTGATGTGGTTCAATTGTTAATTGCTCTGCAGAGGCCTTACAAACCTGTCACGGCAGCTACAATAGCCAGATGGTTAAAATCTGTTATGCAGGAGGCAGGTATTGATACTCAGGTGTTTGGGGCACATTCTGTCCGGGGAGCCATGGCCTCTAAGACGTTCATGTTGGGTTCTACTGTTCAGGATATTATGCATTCTGCAGATTGGTCCTCTGAGTCAACATTTAAACAGTTTTATTATAAACCGGTGGGTGATATATCTTCTGTGGTATTTAATCAGCGTTAAACTAGCATAATACTGAAGCCTCCGGTCCTGTAATAGAATATAAAATTGGCTAGCATTCGCGCCAAGAATTTTCAATTCTATTAAGGACACGGAGGCGAGGATTATCCCACCCGATTACATTACAGTATTTGTAATTGTTAACCACCCGTTGTGTATATATTCTGGTTATGCAGAAATTACGGGTTGTTTTGTCTCATTTTTTTCAGGATCTGACAAGAAGACGGATTAAGTGTAATCCTGGTTAAGAAGACGTATTTCCCAGCTGGCCTGGCTTTTTTCTTCCACGTTGGAGGATTGTGTTGGACTTAAGTTATTATGTTGGACTTTATTGTTCGAAGCAAAGAAAGAGGACGAGTTCCGGTGGTGGTGGCTATTATGGAGCCCTACAGGATATGATGTATGCCATGAGCATCATGGGAAATGTAGTTTGTTTTAGAAATACAAAGTTTTCATTGGCTGCTGTGAGTGGCAATAAATAGAAAGAGAAGCATAATCCTCGCCTCCGTGTCCTTAATAGAATTGAAAATTCTTGGCGCGAATGCTAGCCAATTTTATATTCCCCACCCAGAAAAGTGCATGTAGAATTTGTCAACTACCCACATTTCATAAGCTCCCTCATGGGGTGCTGGAAGTGGTGCAGGAAATCGACAAGCCATATTTCACACATGTTGACAGCCCATAGACCAGCAGAAGGGGGCAATAGTTTCTTTTATCCATGCGGAGATCTTGACCGGACACACAACTTCTTTCCTATTCGTTGGAGAACACCAAGCTAGACACGATTTTTATTCCCTTATGGCAATGGCCAGTATTCTTGAACGTTTTTTAATTGGTGATATGTGCAACGTGACAACACTGGGCTGCTGGGATAGGCTAGATTGAGCATGATTGCAGTTCACTGTAAATGAAACACTAACACACACATTCCCTCAAGACCTAAAGCTACCACAAAACCCCTCAAGACCTAAAGCTACCACATTTGCGTCTGACACCAAATTCTGCATCACACCCAGTGCATATTTGCAAATGCATGGTTCATGTGGGTTGGTGCAGTGCGCCCATGCCTGCAGATGGCGTATCTAGCATCACATGCCCTGTTTTGTGCCCATTTTGAGGCACCACACATCGCATTGCTTAGTAATATACTTGTTGGATGGCTAAGCCATCTAACCTAGTGCTTGGAAAGAACACATCCCTGTAGAAATGCTCAAATATATATTCCTGAGTATCAAGTCACACACCACAGCCCAGCCCCCCTATCCTATAGTCACATTGCTGTACTTAGAAGGATGTCATCTACCTTTGAGTTTGGCAGTTTAACAGATTCTCTCATTGGAGATCAATTGGCCAGATGTACAAATGATTAAAAAAAAAAATCCCAGAGAAACTATTAGCGGAAAGTCCGGAATTGCCAGAAGCACTTAATATGGCTAAAAGTATTGAACATATGGTCATTTGCATTAAGGATATAGGGGGAACCACACTATGTACATGAAGTGTGGGGGGAAAAAGTTAAGGAAATACCAAACAATAAGGAGGTTTGTGAAATAGCTGTACCTGAAATGTAAAATCAGAAAGCTTACCAGAAGAGCTTGCAAATAATCCTAAATGTCCTGCAAAAAATGTGGTATGCAGGAAGTGTTTCAAGAAGGGGCAATTTGTAGAAGTTTGCAAGGATGTCTGAAGCCAGAGTGTACACATGGTCAAAGATGATCCGAAGACGAGCCAGGTCTGCTGGCTTAGTGGACTAATGCGTCCACTGTAGTGACCTGTGTTTGACCTAATGGACACAGGTTCAAATCCCGGCAAGTTCACTCAGCCTTTCATCCTTCTGAGGTTGATAAAATGAGTACCATTGAGTTGGGTAACATAAACATCTGTTATTCAGCGCCATGATACCATCGGCTGAATGTGTGCTTTACAAATGCATGTTATGCTTTGAGGTCGAGAAAAGTTAATTTGTGTTCTAAATAGGTGACTCTGAGAGACACCAAGGTAAATGATCCCACATATGACATCACCTTATATGGCATTCCTTTCAGTGTTTTTGCTGACTCTCGTTCCCCATATACTCTTCTAAATAAAACAACTTTTCTGGAGAAATGTCCGGACAAGGAGTACAAGTTAGAATTGCCTGACAAAGCCAGGAGGTTGTAACCAAGATCCCATTCCCTCTGTAGGAGGAATGCTCAAAATGCACATTAGCTTCAAAGGGCTTGTGATTGTTGGCAAGGTTTACATCACTGAATGTGGTTCTAATCTCCTGGTTTGGAAGCACCAAAAAAGGGTTGGAGCTAAAACCTGATCCTAGTGGTGTACAGCAGGTTCTGCTGGTGGACCGTTCTGTGGCTGGAAAGGATGCGTGTGAAGAATTTCCATATGTTTTTAGCGAGAGGTTGGGTTTGCTCAGTTTTCTCACAAAATTAAATTAAAGACTAATGCCTCCGAATAGTGCATAAATCGAGATCCATTCCTCTGATGATGCGAGAACCATTGTTTTTTTTAAAGATCTTATTAGAGTCATGCCAAGCAATTAAAAGACAATTATACAACACAGCATCATACACTGACATGGCATAAGTACAGATTGCACATCATTAAATATTACTCGTATTCCCTCCCTCCTGTCCCTCTGCGTCACAAAC
The DNA here is from genome assembly GCA_963921515.1 of Calotriton arnoldi. Classification (NCBI taxonomy): domain Eukaryota; kingdom Metazoa; phylum Chordata; class Amphibia; order Caudata; family Salamandridae; genus Calotriton; species Calotriton arnoldi. The sequence goes on from CAWUFW010003710.1 coordinate 29,244, forward strand.
CTTGCCATTTGAATTGGAAGCATTAGAAAACAATGCAGTGGTGCCAGCTAGAATGAGGGGAGTGCAGAGACCCCACTCCCCACCTGCATTAATTCCATTTGCCCCAGAGAGGACCATTATTGAAAGAATTGGAAAAACTAGAATCTCAAGGGGTTATTGAGAAAATAGAAGCTCCAATTGGTAGGCCCCCCATAGTTATTGTGGCTAAGGACAGGGGCAACAGCATTTGGTTGTGTGTTGACCTCAGATACTTAAATGCCAACATATGGGTTGATGGAGACCCCTTCCCAAAGATAAATTAAATTAATTTTTTTTATTTTTTATTATTAAACAAGTGTCAGCAGCAATATACAAATTACACCAGCAATGGCTAAAATACAAGCTTCTCCATCTATCCCGACCTTTGACAGATGGATATTTGGGAACAGTCCATAGCATAGGTGGATGCCATCCATCTAGTTACCCCCCCACCTCCCCCTCCAGCTATCCGATAACTCCCAGTTCCCCCTGTACGTTCCCCACCCTCGCCAAACTTTCTTCCATTTTTTGAGACCGCCCAGCTCTCATAGATTGTCTTTTTAAGCAGATAAATTAAATTTTAAGTCTTGTTAACAATGCCATATTATTTAACGTTCTTGACCTATCATTAGGCAACACTTCACCCTGATTACTCATCACTCCTTTTGGGGCTTACCAATTCTTCTGAATGACATTTGGATTCGCCTGATACTTAGTTATTATCTTTGACTGGAATGATGGGTGCAAGGAAGCATTCCAAAACATAAAGGAAGCTATTGTTCGCTCCGCTACTATAGGAAATTTTGATGTCGACTCCAAAACCTTCCTTACTACTTATGCCAGTAATAAACGTGCAGGAGCTATGTTATCCCAAATTTCAGAAGGCATGGAAGGGGTCATTCCTTTCGCCTCCATGGCTCTTAATAATGTGGAATGCAATTTTTCAGTGGTAGAGAGAGGCGCTGGCATGCTGTTGGACCAGTGGTCATTTCAGATGTTACTTGTGAGGCTTACCGTTCACCCTTAGAACGGACTCCAAGCCCTTAGTGTTTGTATTCTCTACCAGTGGCATAGAAATAACTATACCGAGAATTTCAATGTGGGTTTTAGGACTGCAAGGGTTCAATTTCCGGGTTGAATATGTATAGAGTACAAAACACCAAATAGCAGACTGCCTGTCCTGTTTGCGATTAAGTAACACTGACACATTAACTAACACTCAATGAAGTTGTTTTAGCTGTGAACATTCCAGCTTTGATAAAAGATGAATGGTATCTTTGCATGGGAAAAGACAAGACACTAATGCAAGTCAAGGGCACCATTTTAAATGGTTGGCCTGAGAAGTATAAACACTAACCTGATGACATCCAACCTTATTGGAATGCCAAAAGTGAACGATCTATAATTGATGACAAGATCTGTAAAGTAGATAAGATAATCCCTCCGATGGAAATGAGGGAACGCATTGTAGATATTGCCCATGAAACTCATCTGGGTAGAAGTATAATGAAAAATAAAATCTGGGTGGAATATTGGTTCCCTAATGTTGTTTTTTCTATCGGAGCACAAGGTTAAAGACCGTGCTGCCTGTAGTGCAAATGACAAGTTGAAGTCTACATGTAAAGCTCCCCTTTCCCCAGTGAAAGACCCTACTAAGCCATGGGATAAACTGGGACTTGATACAATTGGTCCATTGAATTTGAACAGATTTCCTCATAAGTTCATGTTTGTCATGGTAGACTATCATTCTTATTGGATCACGACCTGCTTTGTGAATAATACAAATACAAATACTCTAACTGATTTCTTAACGGAAACGTTTGCCAGTGAGGGAATACCCAACACCCTCCTCACTGACAATGGGTTCAGTTGATTTCTGAAGAGATCAACAAGCTCTTGCAAGATTTATCCATATGCCATATTAAGACTCCCTCTACTGTCCTAAAGCTAACGGTTTAGTGGAGAGTCAACAGAATGATTAAAGAAACTATTCAACTGTCCAATACCATTGGGTATGCAGTAGAGAAATGTCAGAATCTTTTTATGTTCATTGATTTATTCCAGTCATTCTCTGTGGAGATATCTTATTAAATATGCCTATTAATAAAAAAATATATATATTTTTAAACCAATTTTATTGAGTTTGAAATATAACCGCATTTACATGACATTCCTGGAAGCAGCATAAAAGTTAGCATAAGACTGTCCCAAGATGTGCTTTAACAGTATGAGAAATTCCAATAATACAGCACATAAATTAGCATATCCTGTTATTATCACAACGTATATAAAGCAGGTAACCTATTTGTATTGACCAGATTATAAATTGTACATAGTGGTTACTAAAAGTGACCCCTTCCCTTACCCCAACTAGTCTTCTGCTTATAGTCTCTCTCATTGTGAAATAGCTACTCGTGGGCCTCCGGGAAGAGGGAGAGGCCTAAGGTACACAAGATAGTCTCGGGTCGTCTCTAATGAAAACTGGATGTAGTTGCCCTGATATGTGCTTCGGGTTGAGGAGTGAAGGAGATGGGGAAGGGTCCAGGAGAGGGAAAACTGCATCTATTGGATCGATCTTGTACATTTGTTACCTATTAATCACTATCCGTATAGGATTTATATGCTTCTAAGAACCCATCCCACACGGAGGCAATAGTTTGCTTACGCAGTTCCCAATACTCCTCTCTCTGCAGTGCGTATGCCTATAAATTATTTTAAATAATATCTCATAAAAGTTGTCATGTTAACAGCATAGCTTGAACTAAAGCATAAGTCTCTTTTTAATACTTTTTCCAGATCAGTCACTGTAATCGTGGTCTCATGTTTTTGTTGTGTGCTTGGTGGTAAGATTTGCATGGATTCAACCTAATTTAATTTTACTTATCTTTTTAAAAAAAAAAAAAAAATTTATGCGTAGAGGTCACTATTCACTTCTCTGCCCCATATTGCAAATATTTGCATTGTGTATGTATAAAAAAAATCTTATGTACATTCACAGGCAAAATCAAAATTCTTCAACTTAACACTTCAGGAGATCAGAGTGCCGCCTGCTCTCTTTACATACTAATCAACTAATTTACAATATGTGGATAAGAATGAGAAACACTGTGCATGCAGAATAAAGAGGATTCAAATATTTGATGTGTAAGTTGCAGATGCATTAATTTTTGTGCGAACACTTTTAAGAGATTTGTCATAACAAAAATACAATTACTGCACAAACAGCAATTTTATCCCCATTTGTACACAAACTGCATGGTGCACTGGCTTTGGTTATTAATCGTGATATTCCTTATTGGTACCCGCACTGTCAGACCCAGTTCAGGGGTGTAGAGGGCACAGGGCAAGCAGAGGTTACTTGGCCTCAGTCGTGGGATTGAGGCAGTTTACCTCTGTCCCGGGTGTGCCCTAAAATGGCTGTGCAAACTGGCCCAAGTAGAACCACTAATGTACTCTGGCCTCAGTGGTAATGATAGTGAGCAGTCACAGGCTTTTCAGGGAGGTAGTGTGGGTTATGCTCAGAGCTTAACAATTGCACAACAAAAGAACTGAATGTCCAACCCAGTGCTTATCTTTATAAGAAAGAAGTACTTTAATACACAGAACAAATTATCACACTGTCATCAGAATATAATTTAGTGTTTCTAGGCACTATCTACACAGTGCTGTGCCTCTATCTGCTATTTCCCTGCCCCCTGATCAAGATCTCCAACCCCCCCACCCCTGCTCTGTTCTCTCATCCCACCAGTCCCCAAGTCTCTATAGTATACGGTAGCAGCCTGAATATAGTTAATGTGTAGTCTGTATCTCTTCCAAATAGGTGCTCATAGTTCAGTATTGCCACTTGAAGTGGATTAGTCTCTGATGGAGCGGTTCAACGGCCCGGCTTTTTGGTGAAGTAGAGTTCACCTGCCGGTCTGCAGCATTTTACAGGTCCCTGCTTGGTCTGCTGAGCTAATACTTGCCAGTATGCCCCGCAAAAGCTAAGGCGGCAGACCTGAATCAACGTAGTCCTGCTCAGACCAACAGTGATGGTGAAGGGTTCATGCTGGAACCGCCTATCCTTGTTGGACCCCTGATTGGACCAGATGACCCTTGTAGGTGGAGCAGCTTTTTACTTGTCACAATGTCTGCAGATGTAGCCGTGCGTCGGCCGGCTGAAACAGGCGTTTGCAGCTTCTGCATAGGCTTATCAGTTTGGGCAGTCAAAGCCACGCCTAAGCTGCTAACCCTGGGCAAGTGCTTCCATGACAGGCCCATGGTGATGTGTGGCATTAGTGGCCACTGTGGGCCCATTGACACCTAGGTCCTCGGGTCGGTCTCCTCAGTTTCTCTCTTTTGAGTGCCCCACAGACACCTGGAAGAAACTCCACCTCGCTCCTGCAGAGTGGCAGCCTCCTTCCCAATCAGCAGGCAGGCATTTGGGCTCTTCAGGACACATATACAGCTCTACCAGCAAGAGATCCAGACTGATGTCTCCGTACCTCTAAGAGACTAGTTGTCATGCAGACACAAGTTTTGGTTTGCTCAGCAGACCTCTGAGAGCTCTGCTGAGCTCTCTTTTTTGGCCATAGAGGACTTGGAACTGCTCAATTAGTGGGGTCCCACTTTTGCACACCAAAAAAGAAATGTGTATCCACTATCTGATATTGTAGAACCAGTCTAAGGTGGTTACCTTCTTTCCAGGCTGTTCTACAGACATAGCCTTTGTGTAGAGTGATGCATTTCACATCACAGTAGTCTCCAGCATAGAGTCCCCACAACAGAGGCACAAAGAGGTGCATGTTTTTGTGCATCAGGCTCTTTCCAGCCAGCTGAATGAGTAATCAGGCAGAGGCAAAAGGCCAGGCCTCACCTGCAGGTTTCCTCACCTCTGCACAAGTCTGCAGTCCCACCCCTCTCTTGTACCATCCTCACAAATGCCAGTATTCAGAAAGGCTAATAAGCTGCTTTTTGATAGCAAAAAATCCTAATCGAATGTCTAAAGGAGCCCTGTCTCCTCTCCCCTCACAGTTGTATCTAGGTCTCCTCCCTCCAGCATCAGACATGTGAGCAACACACTTCCACTATCTGCGAAAACAACGTCACCTCTGTCTTGTGCAAAGGCCACATCAAGACCCTGAGCCGCTCCCATGACCTACTGTTTAGGGTCAAGGACAACATGTTTTCATTTTGTACTTCGGACAAGTAGGCCCAAACCCCTGCAGCACAAATTCTTTGACTGCCAGTTTACAGTACCACATTATGGATCAGGGAAGGACAATGTCTGTAGTTAAGATAATATTTGTGTCCATATATTAATGCTGTTTGAACTTGTACTTATGGTCCATTAATTCAAAGCCTGTATTAGGGCGAGCGCTCTAAGGAAATGTAAGCTCGGACTGCAGTACTGACAATGTTTCAATAAAAAGTGTACATACATGCAAAGTTTATCAATATGAGGCTACGTATAATGCTCCCATAATGCTCTCGGATTAGATGCAAATATTTGCAGATGCTGGAAAGCAAGATTGATGGGTCTTTGCTTTTAAAATAAAATGTTCACAAAAAATGTAACCAGGAAAAAATGTTTTCCTTATCTACTGTGAAATTTTAGGTACCATTTCTTTGAAGCATCATTTAGTACAATGTTGTGATGCATGCTAGTATTTCCAAAAAAGCATTTGCAATGTAATAGGTCTCGCATTTACAAGAGTTTGAGCTATTGGCATTGTAAATGACAACAGCTTAAATTCTCGCAAATGCGAGACCTATTTCATTGCAAATGATTTTTGTTTACAAGCGCCCCATGCCATGCTTTCATGTTTATAGATGCTGCGCCCCTTTCTTTAGACGAGCGTCTAAAGAAAGGTCCTCGTCTGCTATTAAAGTGAAAGCGTGGTATGCGGCGCTTTCACTAAAAAGCATTTGTATGTCAAGTTGACAGACAAATGCTTTTTTTTTTTTTTGTAAAAGCCCCCCATACCGCGCTTTCACTTTAATAGCGGCAGAGGACCTTTCTTTAGACGCTCGTCTAAAGAAGGGGGCGCAGCCTCTATTAACGTGAAAGCGCAGCATGGGGCGCTTGTAAATGACAAAAAAAGTGACTAAATAGTAAAAATAAAAAAAAGTGCTGCTGCGTTCGGCGCCACAAATGAACCAAAGACGTGGCTGCCACTGTGCTGTGCCATTTTAAAAAAAGAAAAGAAAAAAAAAGCTTTAGGGGAGAGCGTGTCTTGCCTGCAACAGCAGGCAGGTGAAAACAATTTAAGGAAATAGTACTTGGCTGCTGTAATTAAAGCCTACTAAGTAACAACACATGTAAGAGGGCCAGTCCTTATGGGAGGTTACAAGATGAGACAAGGATTTTTGCTGGATAATAGCACAAGATTTGTATGCATATATGTGGTCAATTACGGACTGAATATGCAGTGTTAAGTGGGATAAGAGGGTACATTCTGCAACATCTCAAGTGCACTGAAATTGTAAGGAAATGCAACAGACTAATTCAAAGGTCACAAAGGATTATTGAAACGGAGTAGGCATGAACCATTGGGCAGCAGTGGATGATTCTGAGGAGCAAGGGAGCACAGATAAGACCTGAACTGGCATCAGAGCCAAGGCTTGCAAACTTTACATGGAAAGTTAATGCGATTCTCATCACAGATCACTTATGGCCTGAATGTTTTTCACAAAATGGGTACTAATTAAAGCTGGTGTGTTCTGTCCGTTAATGAAGTAGGTATGGCATGTATTAGATGGAGCATACGAGTCTTATAACTATACACCAACACAAGTATACCATTTTGAGCAGCAAATGTTCTTAAATGTAGAGGCTGGAAATAAAATAATTCCATATATTAATCAAGTACTGCTGCTTTTCAAAGAGTGTGGTTATGGATCTCCTGACCAGACAGTAGCATATACGAGGCATCCCTGTGAGCCAATGCTTGTTGTGACCTGCGGGTGCATAGTTCAAAGAAAATGGCTTCTTTGAAAAGTGCTTAGAGAACTCCATGCACTTTAAATATTTGTAAAGTCCACTGCAATTCAGTGACAACACAACTTTGTAAAATCTTTTGTTGGAGAGAACTCACAATGTTTTTTTTCCTCACGCATTTTATTTGTTTTCTAATGGGCAAAGAATACACCGTACAGACAACCCAGAAAAACAACCAAGCCTCCAACACTCCCGGTATGCAGTCCTTGCCCTAGACTTGCCTCTAGACTCCCAAGTCCCCCATATTTTCTCAGATTTACTCTGGCAACCCCGGTCCTCATAGATAATTTTTCCCTAACCCTGCACAGTTCCATTCCTTCCTGCTCCTCCCCTAACCGCAGGCAGTGAAGACTAACCCTAGTGTCTGGCATTATCCATCTTAACCACGACATAGCCCAGGTTCATCAATACTTTAAGGTTTAAGGGTAACTTCAAAGTCCGTCCAGACCCACAACACTTGGTGCAGATAAATCCAAGGGGACCCCTGCTGCCTCTTGCAGGGACAATGTTGCCCCTTCCCAAAAGGGCAGAAGTTTCGGGCAGTCCCACAGTGTATGGAAGAAAGTACTCTTCTGTCCACACTGTCGGAGGCAACGGTCGTCCTGCGCACTACCAATCTTGTGGCGCAGGACCCAAGTATATGTCCTGTGCAGTAATTTCAATTGAATGAGTTGGAAATTGGTGCTGATGGCCCCAACCGTGGGAATTGTAGAGCGTCCCCCAATTTCTCATCCTCCTGCTCCCCTATATCACCCTGCAATTGTTCCCATAGGCGTATGAGCTTCCCCTGTGTGTGCCTCATCAATGTAGCATGCGTAAGGGAAATGGCCGTCTAACAGCCATACTTCCAGTGAGGAGTCTTCCATCATTTCCTCGTCCCTGGGGATCATGGCCTGCAGGGTGTGCCAAAATTGCAAGTACTTAAATACTTTGGAGGGGGCCATATCACATTCCCTCTGTAAATGTGTGAATTGGGCATCATTATTTGCATCCCACGCGTCCGCTAGGGATGAAAGGCCAATAAAGTCCCATTAATGAAACCCCGGTGAGTCCTGTATGGCACGATGCCTTGTCCCCACCCACTGCGGGATGCGGGGTGTGAACCGCTGCTCAAACCCCATCTCCTATGTCAATTTGTGCCAGACAGATGTGACCGTGGTGGTAGGTGGGGGGGAATTTGATAGCAACTCCGCCCCCTTCCACCCACCTGTACAGCACGTGAAGGTAACACCTTTGACGCAGCACTTCCTGTCCCATCCGATACACTGGGTACAATAGTGGTGCATACGTCCACTCATTGACGATATGCTCATGCTCTGCTTCATAATACTTCAGAAGGTTTGGCAGCGCAATTCCCCCCTCCAAGACTGATCTCAGCGTTGAAAGTGCTATACGAGCCGTGCCATCCAACCAGAGAAAAGACCGCAGCAGAGCATCCACTTGCCAGAAAAAGCTATCCGGGAGCGCAAGGGGCTATTCTGTAAGATGTAGGAAAACCTTGGTAATGCAGTAATATTGAACAACGCTGCCCTCCCCATGAGGGAGATCAATAGGGCCCTTCAGTGTTTACATCCATCTTGAAACTTAGTCAACAGGGGACCTATATTGTCTGCATAATGCATAGTACTCTCTGGAAATCAAGATGCCCAGGTATTTAAAGTGCAAATGTTCCACCTTCAGAGGTAGGGGCAACCGAGCCCCCGCAGCCCACATTCCTAATGAGAAATGCAGGGATTTCTCCAAATTAATCCTGAAGTCTCCAAAAATAATATCCTTGCTCAGCCCTTGGTAGCTGGCTGCAAGCAGGCAGGCTTTACTTAGAAGACAGGTGTTTAAAGCATTTAAAAACACCAATACACTAAATAAGTAAGATAACACACAAAAATCCAACACCAATTTATAACAATAGTAAATATTTTTATGATTAAAATGACACCAAAGGACAAAAATCCAATGTAGGGAACCGGAGATATGAATTTTTAAAGATTAAATGTTTTCTAGTGCTTAAAAGCTGTTAGTGCCAATTTGGGACATTTGGTTGCACTAGACCGGGACAAAGTCAAAGTTTCAGGCCGACCGTGATGGAGCCCGGGTCGGATACAATGAGCGGTAGGGCCTGGTCAAGTTTTACCTTCTGACTTGGTCACTTTTTTGGAGCTTTTTCTCTAGACGTCAAGCGGGTCTCCCCGGCTGGCCGGTTTTGGATTCAGCGACTTGCTTCAGCGGGATGCCTCGGTTGATTCGTGGAAGTCTTGTCTGCGATGAACAGCTATGGAACTTCTGCAGGGAAAACCTTAATTTCAGGCCTGGTTGCAGTTTGACTTTGCTGGCTTGAGACTCGACAACGTATTGGTCAAACTTATGGAGCTTTTTGCTCAAAATGCTCCAAATTATGTCAAATTCTGGAGATGCCTCTAGAAGGTCCTTTTGGGTTCTTGATTGGTCCACAATACTAGCCAAGGTTCCAGAGCTCTGAGTTGCTTCTTGGAGAGTTGGGACTACAGTTCCCACAATGCACCTAGCCAAATCCTTTAAGGTCCAGCTCAAGGTAGTCAGCTGGTTTCTACTTGGTGGTGATGATGCAGGTGGGGCTCCTTCAACCTGTTCCTATCAGGGAGTCCACTCCTTAGACTTTTAGTGCCACAGTCCTTCTTTTGCTGTAGTTCCAAAGTGTGCATCAGGTGCAGTCATTCTTGGTGCAGGCTAGGGGCTCCAGCAGGACAGCCCTTATTCTTGTTTCTTCAGGCAGGGATCTGAGTTGCTGGGCAGCTTGGTCATATTTATCCACGTGTCTGGGCTTGCACGCGGGGGGGGGGGTCCCCCTTACCAATGGGCTGCAAGGTGCCATCCTCTGTGATGACCACTTCCCCTGAAGTGTGGCAAATTCTTGTCCCCAGAAAGCGCTATTCTTTAACAAACAAAATGGAGAAAATCTCTCCTGGAGCTTAAGGTCTGGTTAACCCAACCTACAGGTGTGGCTAACTTTCCCTAACACTTCCCTTCCATCCCCCTTGTTATCCAATAACAGGGACTCCCATCTTGCTGGGGATGCTGGAAGTGGGGGTGTGTCTTTCTCTCTTTGAAGACCAGTTTGGCTACTCTGCCTCCTTTCTGCCTTTTGCTCTGCAGCTGCAGATCTCCTCCCACCAGATGTCTTTGTTTCCTTTCAGGCCACTTCAGAACTCATCAGAGCAGTTTGGCTCCGCCTGTCAAAGGCTGGCCAGTCAGGAGAGGCTACTCTAGAGCTGGATTCAGGTACATCAAAAAAGAAAGTTATGTAACTTCCTTTCTGTCATAGTTATAATAAATCCAACCTGGGCAAGTTGTTGGGTTTATTCTAACTATTATTGTGACACTTTGAAGTGTCATTTTAGCTGACTCCTATCAATAGTTAGACTTTATTAAAGTTTAATAAAGCCTTCTTATGTTAGCCTATAGAGCTAATGTACTACAATGGGGAAAAACGAAATTGGCAGTTTTCCCCTCACCAGGGAGTATACAAACTATTTTATATGTCCCTGCTTATAGCTACAAGGCACCCTATCCCTGGGGCACCTAGGAGGAGACCTTAGAGGTGACGTATATGTAAAAATTACGTAGTTTTAGATTTTGGAAGTACATTTAATTCCAAAGTCGATTTTGCATGTACTTTAATTTAAAAGCAGCCTACAGTACTGACATTTACAATGACAGGCCACACAGCAGTGCACACTTAAGTGCATTAAGTCGGCTGGGCCTCTAAACATAAATGCCTTTCCATATACTAGGGGCTTACAGGTAGGTTGTCATACCAATTGTAATTACACCTAATTACCATATACCTTTTAAACAGAGCACTGGCCCTGGTTCGCAAACCCCAAGTCATAATCCAAGTCAGTAATCGCCATTATCAGTCAAAATGGGGGTGATCAGGCGAAAAAGGATGACGTTCTCACACCATCCCTTCACAAATTTACTGGGGATGGCAAGGGAGGCTTAACCGAGTGCTTACCACCTTCTCCTTCTTTAGTTTTTGCCTGCTATCTGTTTACACTGTAATTCCTATGTCTGTACCAGAGGCTTTCAACCCTAGCTTTTTAAAAATCTTTCCTTCCATGGTAACTTGGGTCTCCTCACACACCAGCAGTTGTATAATGGATGTTTTACTTGCATGACAGTTCTTCCTCTAACCCAACATGGCATTTACGTGTCATACAATGTCATATATAGTTGATATCATCTTTGCTGACTCTTTGTACACCATGGAACTACGAACCAAGGTTTTTGAATATCTTTCAGTCCATTGGGAATTAAGGTCCGAAAGTCCCCAAAAGTCAAAATTAAACTAAGCCATTATAACTGAGAAGGGGACCAATTACTGGAGAGCCTGTGAAGGGCCATGTAAAGCTTGCGAGATGGTTTTTCTCAGTAAACAATTAGCAGGGTTTTTTCCTGCCTTACAGCCCAAGTAGATACTGTTGCACAGTTTGTGTGAAGTGGTGAAGCCACTCACAGCTGATTTCCTGCAAGCAAATACTAGTATTGGCATAGCCAACAAGTCTTGCCTTGGAGAACTTTTGGCTGTCAGTGGCTTTTAGCAATGCTGTCAACACGGCTAAATAAGAGGGGGAAAAATGGATGGCAAAGGAGGAGGGCAGTTGTGTGGGAAGCAACGTGGTGGGCAGGTGGACCGAGGCCACATGATTGGCGGTAAGCATAAACAGGCAAGAGCAACGTCTAGCATATGGGGGAGAAGCACTTGGGTCCTCCTGTTGAGGAGGACCCGAGATAGAGCGCAACATGTAAGGGGGAGGGGAGAAGCATAAAGGTGACATTGAACAACAGAAACTGCTGGTGATGGAAACAGCTGGAAAAACGGATGCGATCCTGTGGAGTGCTTAACCAAAATGAAAAAAGTAGTGTTTGAAAAGTAGGCAGGGGAAGCATAAAAGCCAGCCAACCAAAAGAGATGGTAAAGAGGATATTCTCCATGGGAGGGACAAATACAAGATTGTCAAGCAGTGGGCACGAATATGAAGCAGGCAAATTAGTGAGAGGATAGCCAACCAGCGGTAGCCAGTGGATGGTCAACAAGCCTCTGTATACTCTTGGTACGCCCGCAATATGTTTGCAACCAGACATCTGTGCAGTATGGTTGGCTTTGATCTATTGAGGGAAACTATTAGATGGAAGTGGGTGTGTATGCTGGAACTTGCGGTAGGGCAAGGGCCCTTTTAAAGGTTGCCAAAAATGTTTGCTGAAAGGTAAAGGGGCCTTTACCTATGTGCAGGACTGATTTTAGTCTTGATGGATTTAGTTTCAGCCATCAGGGGCATATCCAAGTGTAAACCTCATGGAAACCGAGGGAATGCCTCTCACCTGATTGGTTCTTACTTTGTGTTTATGTTAAACATGAGAAGTACAAAACCTTCTAAGTTTTATACTAAAGCTCTTTTTAAGGAGTTGTTGGCCATCAGCACTACGCGCCACAGTTTTGAAAACTTGCCAGACCAATCTTCCTTTTCAAAGACTGGCTTTGCGAGAGAAACGTGTGCTGCACTTCTAAGAAAACAAGCATTGACAAATCTAATAGGTCTCGCCAATGTGAGAGCTATTGGCTTTGTCAATATCTTTTAGCCATGTTCTACAGCAGCATGGCTGCTGTTGTACATAGCTGAAAGAAAAAAGAAAGCGGTATAACATGGCTTTTTTCATAGCGCTATAATTGGTATTGATATATATTTGTAAAGTGCAACAAATGCCCAGGGGCTTCTTGGTGTAGACTTCTGTAAGGAACTGTACAGTGATTACAAGATTAATGGAAGCTAACGAGGGAAAGAGTAGAGCCAGGATTTTAGATGTTTCCTGAAAAGGTTCAAATTGGAGTGACATCTCAGATGCAGCACAATGCTATTTTTAAATAATTTTCAGTCATGCAACTGGGCTAAAAGTTCTGGGGAAAGCTTTTTGACGGCGAGGTTGGCGGGAGTAAAGCAGCATGAAAAGGTGGGCAGTAGGGGTGAAAAGCCTTTCATGTCATTATAGATGCAGACCTCGAGAAATCCACTCGCTATGGCGAGTCAGATTTCGCCAGGGTAAGATCTTTTTTATGGCCTACTAGCCCGTTCTGGTGAGCTGACAATTAACAGTTGTTCTCTTCATTCACAAAGTGAATGAGCAATAAAGATGCCTTTAAATCTTGTTTTTATCTTTTCACATTTGCTCAGCATTCAGAGACAGATGTCAAAAGTCCGTTTTTCTTACATGTAATTTTTTTTTTTTTTTTACATCAGTTTTAAAAAAACTTTGTTTATTGCATTTCAAAGACAAAGCTCACCAATATAGGTATCATGCAATACAGTGCAACATTGCAAACAACTGACATAACTCGTGATCCATCGGTACAGTACGTAAACATTTTACATAGTGCAAGTTAATGAGTCCTCTGTAATCTTCCGTGCATCCTCCACATTGGAATACCATTAAGCATCTTGGATAGGTGAATTAGTTATGGCACGCTGGTGAAGAAATTGGCGCAATGGCTCCCAAATGTCCCTGGGTTTTGATGTCGACGGCAGTTCCTCTGCATACAACTCCTATCTTTCTTTACAATATACTAGGTCTTTGAGCCAGTGAGTGTCTTTCGGCGCATGTTTACCTCCCCATGTTATGGCAACCCGCCTTTTGGCCATTAACAGTGATACTCGTGTAAATTTACCAACAGTGCCCTTCACTTGTGGCAGCAAACCCAGCAAGCACATTTCTGGCGTACATTGTAACTCTATCCCAGTCATTTGGCGTAGGTGTTGCACAACCTGCACCCAGAAATCCGCAACACGTTCACACTCCCATGCCAAAAGTCTGCCTCTAAATGGCGACAGCGCGTACAACGACTAGAGTCCCGGAGGCCATACTTGTATAGCTTAGACGGCGTGTAATACAATTGATGAATGTACTTAAAGTGTATAATACGAAGGTTGCCATTGGGTGTAAGTTGGCTGGTTAGGTTACATACACTTTCCCATTCTGAGAGCGTTAGGGGGTTGGGAAGCTTGTCATTCCACCAGGCTAGACTCTTGTCTGGGGCTCTAGGGATGTCGGCTCGTATTGCTCTGTAGAGCTTGGTGACCAACTTTTTCCGCGTAGGTGTAGTCAATAATACTTGCTAAGACTGTAGAGTAGACGCTTCGTCTGGATATTTCGAATAATGCGACTTTATAGCATGCCTAAGCCTGTGTCGTGAATGTAAAAATGGGTGTGGGGTTAGTAATGTATTGAAGGTCTGCCGCCGTGAGGAGTTTACCATTCGGGTATAGATCCTGCATGGCATCCAGACCAGCTTCTCTCAGCGCCTTCAACGGGCCCTTCTCCTGCAGTACCGAGATGGCGGCATGGTGCGCAATGGGCAATGCCGGGGCGTATATGGGTAGTTTGGAGGTGAGCCTGCCAATGTCTTGCCATGCTGTAAAAGTGGCGTCTATGGGATTAATTTCATCTTTCGGGGTGTTTCTAGATGTATGTGTAATGATACCCGACAGGGGGGTCGGATCGGCGTCTCCATCCTCCACGGCAACATGTGGAGTGTAAGCATGTGGGTTGAACCAATAAAATGCATATTGCGCTTGAGCACTCAGGTAGTACGTGTACAGGTCCGGGGCACCAAACCCGCCCTGGGCGTAGTCAAGTATCAGGGTCGCCCAGCCCACTCGCGCCTGTTTGCCTCCCCAGATCAATCGGAGCAAAGCCGTACGCAGGGTTTTAAAAAAGTGCAGCGGCAGAGTTATTGGAATATTAGAAAAAAGATATAAAAATCTCGGGAGGACAACCATCTTTACAATGGCTATGCGATCAGCTAGGGAGAGCGGTAGAGTAGTCCATCGATCGATTTGCTGATAGAGGGTGGCACAAGCGCGTCCATAGTTTTCTTGCCGGACAAGCGCCGGATCTCGATGTATCCAGACCCCCAGGTATTTAACTGGATCTGAGGTCCACACTAAAGGGTAGTCTCTTGGCGGTGGGGAAGTAATGGCTGTCAGAGGTATAATGACAGATTTGTCCCAGTTAATAGTTAGACCGGAGAATAGGCCAAATCTAGTGTATTCTCTCAGCAGAGGCGCCAAGTTACGATCAGGCTCCCGCACGAATAGGACCATATCGTCCGCATAGAGGGATATGCTTACCGGGCGATGAAGAAAATTAAGGGCTGTTTCCCGATGTCTTTGACGTATCACACAAGCCAGGGGCTCAAGTGCTAGCGCAAATAGTAAGGGGGATAAGGGGCACCCCTGTCTGGTACCCCGTCCTATCGAGAATGGCTCTGACGTCAGAACCTCCACCCTCACCCGCGCCGTCGGGTCGTTGTAAAGCAGCCGCACCCAGCCCAGGTACATCGGGGGGAATCCCATTCTCTGTAGGATAACGAACATATAGCTCCATTCTATAGAATCGAAGGCTTTCGCCCCGTCCAGCATGACTGCCGCGGCATGTAAGCTTGGATCGAGAATGTGCATCATCGCAAATATAGTTCTAAGATTGTGTGAGGTGGATCTCTCCGGAATAAAGCCGGATTGGTCCGGGAGAACCAGCAAAGGCATCGGGTTGTAGCCTCACCGCCAGAATTTTTGCCAGTACTTTGGCGTCTAAGTTAATCAATGATAGTGGCCGATACGATTCGCAGCGGTCAGCAGGTTTGTCTTTTTTAAGTAGCGTTATGATCAGTGCCTGCCAAAGGGAAGGTAGCAAGATGCCCACTTCGTGGGCCTCCGCGTATACAGCTAACAAGTGCGGCGCTAAGATGTCCGCGAATTCCTTATAAAACTCAGCCGTAAGGCCGTCTGGCCCTGGTGCTTTTCCATTAGGAAGGTCGCGTATGGCCGCTTTGATATCGGATAGTCCAATAGGTTGGGATAGATATTCTCTATGGCCATCTGCGAGCCACGCGCACACAATATCTGCCAAATATTCCGCTATATTGGCTTCGGTCGTATTCCCGCACGATTGGTACATTTCAGCATAGAAGGCGCGGAATTGCTCCACCTGTTCCAGTGTTGCATAATGCTCTACTTCCTGAGTGTCGGTTATTTTGTCAATGCGCGTCTGCTCGGCACGTATCCTTAGTTTTGTAGCAAGGTTTCTGCCTGGCCTCCCACCCTCTCCATATTCCCTGGTCACATGCCTGCGAGAGAGATAGCGCATTTCAGACTCCGCCAGTGTGTCGTACTCAATCAGTTCGTGAATACGGTGGAGTGTTTCTTGCTCCGGGTGTGCTGTATATGCCGCTTCCAGACCGGCAAGTGTGGTTTCAAGTTTTACTAGCTGGTGTCTAATGTCCTTTAATATGCCGGCCGTAGTACTCATACATACACCCCGGATTGTGACCTTGAAGGCCTCCCATAGTGTGGCCGTACTAGCGACCGTACCGACATTGAGTTCAAAATATTGCTCTATGGCCGTTCTTATGGTGTCAGTGTAAATGGGGTCAAGTAACGCCTTGGATCTGAAACGCCATGTGAAGGGGCGGCGCCGTGTATCTGGGACAGTGTAGGTTAGTTGTACTGGGTTATGGTCAGAGAGTGTGCGGGATAGCGTGATAACCTCCGTGTTCCACCCAGTTATCTCAGCACTAATAAGCCAGTAGTCCAATCTGGACCAACTATTGTGCGCAGGTGTGGCGTGTGTGCCTTCTTTCACTGACCTATTGTGCAATCTCCAGATGTCCACCAACCCGAATTCCAATATAGCATCGTTCACACATCTGGCTACTTTCGGTGAACGGGCACCCCGTGGGCATGATTTATCCAGCTCAGGGTCCAGGTGCGTATTGAGGTCTCCGCCCCACAGTGTGACTACCTCTGGCCAGTCTCTAAGTATTCCGACCATGCGCTGAAATGCCTCTGGTTCGTCAACAATAGGCCCATACATATTAACAAACGTAACCAGTGTGTTTCCAAGTTTCCCATGAACCATGGCGCACCTGCCTTCCGTATCTATATGAGTATTAATTGGAAGAAAAGGGACGCCCCTCTTGACCAGAATAATGACACCTCTAGCATAAGAGGAATAGGAGGACGCCAATTTGAACCCTGCCCATTTTCGTGCAATTCTAGCCTCGGTCTCCTTGGTAAGGTGCGACTCTTGCAGGAGAGCCACATGTACGCCGTGTCTATCCAAATACCCAAACACTTGACGAATCTTTTTGGGGTTATTCAACCCACGGACATTCCATGTCAAACATCTGTATTGTTCACCCATAGGTGCCTGGAGGTGTACATTCTAGCATAATGCGGAATCGCCAACTGAGCATACACTTTAATAGGAGAATTTCTTGCACAGAAGAGGTACCGATATAATCACATGAAACAAACTGCAACTTATCAAAACATAATCCCCCTCCCCCTCCCCCTCCCACTTCAGCAACCCAATCATGCCAAAGCCATACCCATTGCCCAGAAAGGACCCCAACAGAAACACAGAGGGCAGCCCTTCGAAGCCTGATGGGGTATTCCCATAGGGGGAACGTAGTGGCGCCTACTTCTCCCCGGTGTAGTAGGGAGGAGGCCGCCTGCAAGTGTATGGAGTGAAGCCTCTGACCCACCCGCGGTCCGCTTTCCACATTTGGATATTGCAAAACGTGAGTGCAACCAGAGCGGTTAAGTGATCAAAACCCTGCCAATGCTTGCCGGACGCATATTTCAAGCCAAGTCCACCTGCTCACAGTCATCTGTAAGAGAGGCCGCATCAGCAGGTTCTCAGTCTGCCTTATACCAGTATATAACAATATGAGGATGTGTAAATACATATCCAGCAACTGTGTGCGTCACGAAGAACACCGCGGCAGGGCCGCAACAACCCAAACGTGGATGTCTATCCCAATACAGAGTAAACCTGTCAGGAAAAATACGTAAACAGGGTGAACAGCATCATGCAGCCAAGGAACATGGAGGACTGGGATACATCATCAGCACATCGATACATCCCCTACTATACAGCCAGACCCGCATCTGGCAGGTCCTCCCAGCCCTGTTATCCCAGAACAGAAGGAGAGCAGAGACACATATGGTCAGTCATCAACGTCAGATGTGTGCGCAGCTGTCTGCCTGTTGCGCCGAAGCGACTGGGCGTAATCCATGGCCTGTTTTGGATTATTGAAGATTTTTGCCGCATTGTCCACCCCAATCCGAAGACGAGCGGGATACAGCATGGCATAAGGTACTTGTTCTTGCTGCAATATTTTCTTGACCCCTTGGAATTCCTTCCTCGCAGTCTGGACCGAGGCTGTAAAATCCGGGTAAAAAGAAAGGGTATTCCCTTGATGTTGTACGGTGCCCTTCTGACGGGCTATGCGTAGTACCGTGTCACGATCTCTAAAGTTGAGCAGGCGTGCAATGATAGGCCTAGGGGGGGCTCCCGGTGGAGCCGGGGGGCAAGAGACCTGTGCGCCCGTTCCACTACCAGCATATTGGATAGGTTCTCTGGGCCGCAGATGTCCCGAAAGAGAGCCTCAACATATTCTTCCAGCCGCCCCACATTCGTGGATTCTGGTAGCACTAAAATGCGCACATTATTGCGCCGTGATCGCGCTTCGATGTCCTCATTCTTACTTCTAATGAGCGCTAGGATCTTTTCAATGTCCGAGGTCTTGGTTGCAACTTGCTGTAGGCCGTCTTCGGCGTCTGATATCCGCTGCTCTGCCTCCCCCAGCCGTGCTGCTTGCTTGTCAAGCTTGGCCGACATAGTGTCCATGCGGCCATTCAGCGCCTCAATCTTGCCATCTATAGATTGCAGGCTGGCTTGTATCGCCGCTAGCGTCTTCAAGTGCGGTGGGTGCCTGCGCAGTCGATTCCAGCTCTGAGTCCGATGCCGCATTTTGTGTGGGTCTGCCACTCTTACGCAAATCAAAGTTTAGCCGTGGTTGGTTTTTTCCGGCTTGCCCATAACTACTGAGGGTATAGGGTGCACAGCAGCTAGCGCACAGGGGTTATCGCTGCCACCAGGATTCCCACGAGTGCGGGCAGCTTCACCACTCGGCAGTGTCCCGCTGTCTCAGAGATCAATAGATGAGGCCGACCGCCCAACCTCACGTTAAGCAACTGGAGCGAGCAACATTCCCTGCTCACAGAGACCACAGTAGCAGGGCCGTGAGCGCAGTCTTTAGTCCCAGGAGACCCGCACCTGCCAAGGCATTCCAGGGCCGTAAGTCCACCGCCACTCGGGCGTCAAGATTCTCGCCGGCAGATACAGACAACAAGGTTCTGTTCTAGCCTCCACACTTTCCTCCCTGCGTCATTCGAAAATCAAACCTCTGCCCCCAGTACACCAGCTCCGCAGATCCAGTCAATTGCAAACCACAGAGGTAGGCAGAGGGGGAAGAGCGCTAAAAGTTCTCAGCAAGTATGTGCCAGGCGGGGTAATGACAATGCAGTCTCCCAGGGTCGCGTGCCAATTCCCGAGTCTCCTTCCTACAGGGAGCTGGCGGCCATGTTGTATGCTGGGGCCTTTTGTACAAGGTGAAGCCGGGCGCTTGCGTGGCACTCACCTGCAGCACTCCAGGTCCACGGCGCGTAGGGCCTCAGGCAGTCACAGCAATCCGTCTGCGCCGGCCCATGGACAAGGCTCCACCTCTTGCCAGGTATCGTTTCCAACCGCTGCCCACAAATCCCCGCGCCGCCTCTGCAGTGGGACAACAGGCGCAGCACCGGGCACTCGATCTCGATCAGCGCCGTTCGACTGCCATCTTAGGCCGGAGCCGCGTCCACAGCGGCGCGCGTTTCTCGACCCAGGGGCGATCCCCCGCCTTCAGGGCCGCACCGGAGGATAGCTCTCCGCTTCAGCGCACTCCGCTGCCGTGTGTAGCTCGCGGCGGGCCTCAGCCTCTCAGGATACCTGCAGAATTACGGCGGCGGCCGGCAGAGCTGCACTACTGTGCTGCCATCTTGCCACGCGCCAAACCACGCCCACCCCCTTTTTTTTTTTTTTTTTTTTACATCAAAGTTAGAAGATTTTGTAAAGTGCACTGTCAGACAATTGCACTGTGCAAAGCATGTGAAATGAAACGCTGTAAGATGCCAGGCTTTTTCTAACACAACATTTAAATAGCTAATAAGCGAACTGCATAAACATTTCAAAATGTATTTCATTAGTGACAAAAGCACTTTTTAGGTCTCGCCTAGGCAGCGCGCATGCGTTGCTCTAGGAGATGACCTTTAGAAATTGGTCTGCTCCTTTTCCCCCTTACTCGTGCTTGTGCTGGCATCCACCTTGCGGGAGCGAGCAGCGGCGTGCATTTAATTGAAAACATATGGTTCTCGCGCCGCCGCTCCTCGCTCCCGCAAGGCGGAGGCCAGCACAAGCACGAGTGCTTCAATTTCCAGCAGGCAGACACAGCACACCTCCCCTACTTGGGATCAGCTTACTCCGGCGCGTCATTAAACACTATTTCCATTCATCTACTGAATAGCCTTTAGAAACTTGGTCAACACCGTCTTGCATTGTATGCCTTTTCTGTTTAAAAACTCACCTTGGAAGCTTCATAAAAATAAAAAAAGTCTGATTAACGCTATACAAAACAGCAAATAAATAACGACATGACTCGTGTTACTATGCGGTTCTCGGGGTGTAACGTGCTTTCTCGTGCTGTGTTGCTTGCTCTTAGTGCTGAGCAATCAGTGCCGTCGATGTGCCACTTTCAGCGCCGCAGCTCGGTGCTCCCACTGATGTGCTTTAAACATTGATCCCTGGGCTACAGCTGGTTTCTGTTCTTGTCCTACGCCAGCCGAAGGTACTATACGAGCCGCAGAGGGAGTGGGTGTGTACCGCATGAAGGGGTGTGGACACCGGCCCGTCCGAGCCGCTCCCACCCCTGCCTCAGCTGCTCACAGGCCCCGCCTCCTTACCCCTCCCCTCTCCGCTGACTCCAGTCCGGGTCTTATGATCCACTCTCACTTCCCTTTTGTTTGCCTCACATCTGTCCTTCCTTGCCCTCCTTCACCCACGGTCGGAATCAAACAGAGCCGCATTGTTTGCCCCCCCCGAAGCCCGATGAAGTGTCCTCCCGCGGCGCGGGTCCGACTCTGCCGCCGGCCAGAGTCATGCTGCCATTTCCTGGAAGTCTGGTGCCGCGGGGGTCAGAGGTAAGCGGCGAGCCGGTACTGCTGGGTACACCCCCACCCTCCCCCCGCACACACAGGGTTCCTGGCGGCTCTGACCCCCTCATGGCACGTACAACCCCCTGTACAATGTAATGTCTCACATCTATCGGTGGATTGGAACCCCCCCCGACAGACCTGTACTCGCAGGATCCCGCATCTACCGGCGAATTGTCTGCTAATCAGATCGTCCCAGCTCACATGCAGACTGTTACTACTGGCGAAAGCCCACCAGAGGGCCTGCCGGTCCTACACCCATCGCTGAGTTCTGTCCTGCCGATCCTACACCCATCGCTGAGTTCTGCTCACTAACGAGCCATCGCTAAGTTATCACAGAGCCAGACTGCACTAGTGAACAGCCTTGCTGCGCTGCTCAACCACCCGAGCTAACAAAGCCACGTTCTAGAACCACTGACTCATCCAGAGCCCCAAGCTATCCTATAATCCCCTGCACCAATGAGTCTTCAGCATTCGCTGGAGCATCTCTGAACTACCAAGCCCAGCTGCATCGGTGAGCCCCAGATAACATGAACCGTCCACTCCTCAAAGTAGAGCCGTGCTGCACTAGTGCATAAGCGAGTGAGATAGATGACACTTTACTAGTGAGCACTGTAGTGAGCCGCCCGACCACTACAAGCACCAGACAACATGGTACCCCGCTACACTGATCAGCCACCAGCCGAGGCACAGTAACGCTGCAATAGGGCACCAGCAATTACCATAGGGCGCTGCACTGTCAAGACCCGGCTGACCCCGCAACACTAATTTGCCGCCGACAAATATGCATTTTCAGCATTTCTAAGGTTTAATGTGTCAGCGAACCCCGATGTCCTACTGAGCCCTCAGTTAACATCGAGGCACCCCCTCAACTACTGAGCCCCCATTCGTTACCCCAATACTTACAGCTAATAAAACACAGTGAGGCACTAGCGCGCTTCTATTGCCAACAAACGTGATGTGTAAACCCCCTTCCCACTCAGCTGCTTCGAGTATTGTACATTAGCTTGGGCTGCGGCCCCTAGCCCTGCCGTAATTGCCAGGTTCGTGTTTTTGCATCAAGAAGGCATTTTCTGGCGTGACGGCTTTCACAACAGATTTGGTGATTCCGTGCTGGTCTTTGCCTTTTAAATGCGCTGTATGCCAGCGCACACCTGGGTGAACCCACATCAGGCTCGTGCTGCTATTGCTGATGCAAGTATCCGGAAGCCATTCTGCTTGTAAGCCGGATGGCCCAGTGTATGTCGTGTTACACCCGGTGCGCTGACAGACCCTTAATGGTAGCAGGCCGATCTGTGTTGTTTGACCCATCCTTTTGCCAAAACTGATTGACCGGTGTATTTAAACAAGCATTGGCATAGCCAATAGGTCTTGCCTTTGGGACCTTATAAGTGTTTACCCATGCAACAGTTAATGTTGTTGCACCAATGATATTGTGCTGCATAACTAAATACTTATAAGGTCCCAAAGGCGAGACCTATTGGCTATGCCAATGCTTGTTTGTAATTCTGTGTGGTGAAAAAAAGATTTTATAGGATGAAAACATTTACTTTACTTGGTGATATGCAAATGATCAATGTTTTTGCTAAAACCCAATTTCCAAACATTGTTTATGTGCTATATAGCAAGTAGAACTGCATGTTAGTGAGAACATTTGTGGCCATTTCAGTGTGCTGTCTGTACATGGCAGTGCGCTACCACATCATGATTTAGTAATTTATTTATTAAAATTAAGTTTTTAAACATGAAATGAGAAATATTCATTCCTCCGCCCGCCCTGATGACAATGCTATTAGTGAACTAAGAGGCACGTCGGGGGTCACATGTTCCCAATATGTAAGACCTCCGACCCTCGATCTAGGTCCACTCTCTCCCCACAGCTCCGCTGTGCCGTCTCTTGTCTCCAGACCCCGACCTCCTCCTTGGTAGTTTCGAGGCTGCTGCCCGTTCCTGCGCCTGCTGCCCACTCCAACTGGGACCAGACTGCCTGCAACCACCGTAACCTTTCTAAGCCGTTTTTTTCTTAATTTTTCCCTATTGTGCCCATCTGTGTCTTGCTCTAATTCCACCGCTGTTTTTATTTTCTTGTGCCTGCCTGTTCCTTTCGCCGCTACTGCCCCTCCCCCCTGAATTCCCCCGCTCCCGCCTCTCCTCCCTCCCACCTCCCCTACTTAATGGGAGCCGCTGCACGGGCGCGCCGCTGACGTGCCAAAGGCAAGCCCGTCTGCGACCCGGCCAGCGCCAGGAACCCTGGACCGCCCACTACCCATCGCTACGACACCACCCCCCTCCTCGCGCTCAACCCTGGAAGACTTAGAGAATGCCAACAGGCCTCGCCGAACACGACCCACGGCCAGTTCTCCTGCCTCCACTGCCGCCAGACCCTCACGCCGCCACCCCGGCCTCCAACACCGCCGACGTCGGCACCGGGGACACCCTAAAATGCATCCTCCTCAACGTACGCTCCGTACACAAACACGCCATGGAAATCTGGAACCTACTCGACTCTCTCTCGCCCGACATCGCCTTCTTCACAGAGACCTGGACCAACGCATCCTCCGCCCCCGACATCAGCACCACCATCCCAGATGGATAAAAGATCCAGAGGAAAGACTGCCCCAACCACCCAGGAGGGGGCCTCGCCATCGCCCACAAGAGCACCCTCCGCCTCACCACCCCCAGCGAAACCTTCCCCTCTGCCGAACACCTGCACTTCCAGATCCAGGCGCCCCCAAAGCCACACTCCGAGGAACCCTCATCTACAGACCCCCCTACCCCCGAACACCCTTCACCACCACCATCACCGACTTCATCGCACCCCACGCCGTTGCCTCCGCAAACTACATACTCATTGGAGACCTGAACTTCCACCTCGACCACCCCAGCGACCCCCAACTCCACTATCCTTCGTGACAACCTCGCCAGCATCGGACTGAAACAACTCGTCAACACACCGACCCACAGAGCAGGACACACCCTCGACCCCATCTTTGCGGCAGGAAACAGCGTCCAATTCAGCCACACAACGCAGCCGCCATGGACCGACCACCACTGCGTACACTTCGCCATCAACAAACCCAAGGCGCCCACCTCGAAGGAACTGGAGCAAGGTTACCGATGAGCAACTTAACTCCACCCTCACCCGAGACAACCACACCTGGGCACCCGACGCAAACAACGCAGCTAGAGAACTCCACACCTGGATCTTCAACTGCGCAGACTAGCTCGCCCCGCTACGCAAACCCCGACAGACAACGCCCCAGGAAAGCCGCCTGGTTCACCACTGCTCTCCAAGAAGCTAGACGCACCTGCAGACGCCTGGAGAAGAACTGGAGAAACACCAAGACAACCGAAAACCACACCACCTACAAGGACGCCATGACGGACTACCATAACCAGATCAGAGCCACCAAGAGGAACTTCATCCACAACAAAATCCTGACCAACTCCAAGGAATTTTTCAGTGTCATTCAGGAATTCACCAACCCACGCAGCGAAGCCACAGACATCACCCCATCCCAAGACCTCTGCGACAAGCTTGGAACCTATTTCCACCTCAAGATCAAAAACCTCTACGACCACTTCATCGACCAGGCGCCACAGACGGCCCCCCAGAAACAACAGCCAGCCCACCATCTCCAACTGGACCCCGATCACGGCCGAAGACACCGCCTCGACCATGAAAAGCATCCACTCGAGGGGGGGGGGGCGGCCACCGACCCCTGCCCCCCTCACATCTACCACAGAGCTGCATCCGCCATCGCACCCGAACTACAACGCACCATCAACACCACCTTCAAAACAGGCACCCTCCCAGACGACTGGAAGCGTGCAGAAGTCAGAACCCTGCTCAAGAAGCCCACAGCTGACCCCACCGACCTCAAGAACTATCGGCCCATCTTGCTCCTCCCCTTCGCAGCCAAAGTTGCAGAGAAAACAGTCAACAGGAAACTGACACAATTCATTGAAGAGAACGCCGTCCTCGACCCGTCCCAATCCAGATTCCGAAGCAACCACAGCACAGAGACCGCCCAACTCGCTGCCACAGACGACATCCGCACCCTCCTGGACCAAGGCCACTCCGCAGCCCTCATCCTACTCGACCTATCAGCGGCCTTCGACACCGTCTCCCACCGCACACTAGTCGCCAGACTACACGACGGAGGCATACAAGGAACAGCCATGGACTGGATCCGATCATTCCTCACCGGAAGAAGCCAAAGGATCAGACTCCCACCCTTCCTCTCCGACCCCACGAAAATCACCTGCGGAGTCCCACAGGGTTCATCACTGAGCCCCACCCTCTTCAACATCTACATGGCCCCCCTCGCAGCCATCGTCCGACAACACGGCCTCAACATCGTATCCTATGCCGACGACACCCAGCTCATCCTCTCCCTCACCAAAGACCCCACCACTGCCAAACTCAACTTCCAGAAAGGAATGCAAGACGTCGCAGTCTGGATGACCAACAGCTGCCTGAAGCTCAACGCCGAGAAGACAGAAGTCCTCGTCCTCGGTACCACCCCTTCTGCATGGGACAGCACCTGGTGGCCGACCGCCCTTGTAAGCCCACCTACCCCCTCAGACCACGCCAAGTACCTCGGCATCTTACTCGACTCGTCACTCACCATGAACCGACAGGTCAACGCCGTCACCTCCAGCTGCTTCAACACCCTCCTCATCCTCCGCAAGATCTTCAAGTGGATCCCTCCTTAGTCAAGGAAGACAGTCACCCACACACTCATCACCAGCAGATTGGACTTTGGAAACGCACTCTACGCCGGCATCAACAAGTCCCTACTCCGCAAACTCCAGAGAGTACTAAACACCGCCGCCAGACTCGTCCTCGACATCCCCCGACACGAACACATCAGCCAACACCTACGAAGTCTCCACTGGCTCCCCGTGGAGAAAAGAGTCACTTTCAAAATCCTCACGCCTACAAATGCCTACACAACAACGGACCCAAATACCTCAACGACAGAATCAACTTCCACGTACCCAAAAGAAACCTCCGATCTTCCAACCTCGCACTGGCCGAAACCCCGCGCATCCACAGAGCCAGAGCAGGCGGAAGATCCTTCCTCACATTGCAGTCAAGACCTGGAACGAGCTACCGGCAGACATCAGACGCGCCCCCTCCTTGAACACCTTCAGGAAGACCCTCAAGACCTGGTTCTTTGTCTAAACAGATCTGCGCCCCCCCCCCCCCTTTCAGCGCCTTGAGACTCTCATGGGTGAGTAGCGCACTTACAATTCCCTGATTTGATTGATTGATTGAACCAGATTCGTATTATACATGGAGGAAACGTTTAGTCTACTAAAGCAACATTTTTTTTTTTGTAATGCAGAGCTTGCATATTTTAAGGTCTTGTATGTGATAATAAAGATAAATGCGGCTCCATATTATATTTGCCTAGGATCACACAATTTGAGACCGGTTTACGGATCAAGTACATTGCAGTTAGACCGAGTACAATATTCAAGTTTCTAGACCTGCAGGTCTAGTAACATTTTATGATTTATCGAGGCCTGAGTTGTCAGTAGCGTGCATCATCACTGTGCCAAATGCCAGTTATGTTGTGAACTACAGAACTTAATCATTCCGGCGGAAAACACAAAAAAAAAACTTTTGTGCCGTTTACCAGTCACAGCCCAGTCTGAGAATTATCCTTGTAACGTAGCGAGCTTAGCTAGCCCTTGCCTCCCCAAAACTCGCTCTTCACTTTTATTGTTTCACCTCATGTTTTAGGACGCCAGTGTTGCCATTTTATTTGAGATTTGCTTTCAGTATAATTCCAGTAGATAGCGATGTTACCTTTCTCGGGGCACTTTAGTTGCCTACCAGCCGTAAATTGACATTCTACAGCACAGTTGATTGTTTAGTACATTATACTTCATGTGCACATGTCGCTATCGTGCCCTGTAGGGACAACACATTACTTATGAAAATATACTGTAAAATGAAGTTGCACAAATATGTTGTGACTGTGAGCACTCTCATAGTGTAAAATGGAGTTCAATATATACGTAGTGAGCACTCTGTTTTGAGGTGTATATTGTCTTAGCGCTTTTTTCATAGCGCTATAACACAGCACATCACTACTTTTTCATAGCTTTAAATCATGCAACCGACCTAAAGGTTTTGGGAAAAGCGCTAAGACGGTGGGTTTGGAAGGGGTAAAGAAACGTGGAAAATGGAAAGAGTACCTAAATTACAGCGTGATTAGCGGAGGGACATTAAGGTAAATAAATCTGTGCTTGGTCCATGCTCCACAAAACAGGAAGTGACGCTAAAGCACTCCCTGGTTAATTAGGAGGAAGCAAAGAAGAGTGGCAATTAAGCCAACCAAAGTCAAGCAGTGGGCGGGCCACAAGCCCCTTATTGTACTCCGAGTCTCGCAAGCAAGAGCACTGGGTACTCACACAGGCTCGACCTTAAAAATGACTTTGGA
Organism: Calotriton arnoldi; assembly: GCA_963921515.1. Taxonomy (NCBI): domain Eukaryota; kingdom Metazoa; phylum Chordata; class Amphibia; order Caudata; family Salamandridae; genus Calotriton; species Calotriton arnoldi. Next base: position 56,819 of record CAWUFW010003710.1, read on the forward strand.
ATCGAATATAAAGATTCTGAACACTAGTGAAAGGTCTTTATGGGAGAAATATGGGAACGCGATTGTTTATAGGCTATGTCTTGCATAGTACCTAAAAGATACTACCGCAATTCTAAGTCAGTGGCCGCTCCGGGATCATTATGATGAATTTAAATGCACTAGAACAAAATGAGCTTACATGTGTATTTTAGGGAAGTAATTTGGTTTGTCCATTTTTGTGACGTGATATCCTAATGTTGTTTTTTTTAAATTTCATTTTGTTATTTGTTGTCTTGGTGTCGGATATAATTTGTTCTGCACTTTTATTGCAGCTATGGAGTCCCTGGACGATCTGGCAGCACATAACAGACTTTCTTTTATCGAAGCTGATGGCACTCGCAAAAGAGTTGAACTAGCATATGTAGATGACGTTAAAGCAAACCTTTCAGAAAAATTTGCTTTCTTTTCCACCACTTCAGACTTAAACCCAGTAAGTAACTTAACTTTTAGTTTGCCTTTAATTTTCTTTCAACATCCAACGGTTAGTTCGATGTATTCAAATGAGACCATAATCGTCTTAATGTTTTTCCTTGATCATTCTGCAAGGATATCTGACACTGTGCTTTTTATCCAGCCATTTTTATTTGAGTAAAATGTATATAGCCAATGAATATAAATTATGAACTTGGTGTTTTAATTTATCAGTGCTACTCCATACATATTTTTACGTAAAAAATTCGGAACCATGCCACAGAGCTTCCGAATCTTCTACTGAAAAATGTGTGGAGTAGCGTGTGTCACGTGACTGACTGTTGCAGCCCTATCAACCTTTCAGTGCACTGGGCTTTTGGAAATCATGAGCTATCAAATAGGCTACTCCAGCATTGGGCTCCAATATATATTTTGTGGTAGATCACCAAGCGTCTTGTACATATGTTTATTCTCCTGTCTCAAAACTAAGGAGCCCCCATATTATTGTGCTACTCGAAATAAAAACTGCTTCTTTGTGTAATGCTTGGCTCTGAATGGACATGACTCTTTATTGCTAGGCATTACTGTGCTTTTCAGTGTCTGAGCACCAAACGTGCTATCACCTTCTGGTGTAAACCTGGAGTACTTTGCTCAAGCTACTGTTGGAGAGTCAGGATTACTTGGTTGTCCCAGTCTGAGCTCATCTGTATCGAGGTCCTGCAACACTAGTGGTAAATGACAGGACGTACCATGGATGTGGTCCTCAAACATCTGGCTGCCCTAAAACCAACCAGGGTAAAAGCCCTCTCATCTCTCAATCTACCACTTCTTCTTATTTTCTTATCCCATTCCCACCTCCAGCAAGGTTTGTGCCTCACTCATGCTCTAGCTGGCTCTTGTACTCTTCTTACCCACCTACAATGGATAATCTTACTTGCTCTTTTCCTCCACTTCTTTATTAATGGATTTTAATGTGTTGCCCTCACTAGACTCCTACCTGTTTTGGTCGCTGGGCTGCCCTCACCCAGTTATCAAAGCGGTAAATGGGTAGAGAACATTTGTTCGGAGGAGGGCAAGAGTTCTGCAGAGGGAGGAATAGTGGTCTGTAAAGAGCTGTGGATGGAGGTTGCACCAAGAAAACAAGCACTGGCAGTACCAATAGGTGTGATGTTCGAATGGTGCAAGCCAAAAGACCCGCAAATCCAGACACACATGGACCTAAATCGCACACCAAGGAATATATGCAAATCCTTTAAATATTAATAATTGTGCACACAGGGCTCCTGGCACCCATGGAAACAGCCCCCAGGCATTAATTGGCACCATAATGAGTGTTAATGGCCAAAAGCAGTAACGAGCCACAATAGAAGGCAATGTAGTTGTAGAGTTGGAACAACTTGCTTATGTAGTACGTAGAAGCCGTGTTCAGAAGTAGTATATAAGTATAACAGTGGCATCACTGGATGGGAAGGTAGTGCAATATGGGGTGGGGGTGAGTAAAACCACCAGAGTTCTACAGCTACATATCTGTGACAAAACAATTATAGAACTTCACCAAAGGCTCTTTTAGTTTAAGTAGGACATTTAGATATGTTCTGATGGTCTATAATAAAATCAAAGTTATTCCATGTTATTTGATCCACGAGAGCCCGCGTCGGGCCAAAGTGGCTTCAAAGCACTGCAAGAGAATAGGAGACAGAAGGAGGAACAAGCAAGTGTTGAAAACAAGAGAAACCAGGAGGTAGAGGCGAGCGAAGGGAAATTGATTGTGAAGCAGTTCTGCTTCACGGTCACTGTTTTAAAGCGCTGAGGGAAAACAGGTACGAACCAAAGCTCTTATCTGGGCCTGGAATGCAATTCATTTTAAGCTAAGAATGACTTTCAATATCTTGAGGAGTGTGATGCCTCAAGTTTGGGTAAAGGATGCATGTCTTTTCTGCTACTGTTAACTGTTGCTCTTGCCTGTTGGGTCAGTGGGATATAGGTTTGCATAGAACACCTGATACTCAGCAAGGTAATATTTTTCATTATATACACTTGAAACCAGCTGGTACTTATTGTACAGATATAGTTGGGTTAATTCTTGTTCTTAATAGTCCGTCTTAAAGCATTCTGCTGCGGAACAGGAATTTGACATTCCCTTTGCATGTGAGAGTGTGCAGGTGTGTGATTTACTGTCGCTGATCTGATGGATCTTTTTAAGTTGACTGAGACACAAAGGGAGTCCGCAATAATAAAACAATTCCGCTTTTGTGAAGTCCATTTGGCCCCACAATAAGGACCTGGAATCAAAGGATGAAGTTAAGTGGTTTTATTACTAATTAAAAATCAGACTAGTATATCTGCTTAGTAAGAGGAATATTGACACTATGGAAGATTACAGCTGGCAAGCTGAAATATCGCCATAGGTTCAGACTCTGTAGAATAAGATATGAAATCACAGCAATACAAAAGCTGAGGATAGGAATAGGTGTTACTTAAAGACTCAGATTCTCTCTCCTAAACATAGGTTCTAAAGTCAACTAATCAAGGATCTAAGTCTATAATAAGGACAGTTCTTGGAATAGGGTCTCATGGAAATTCAGAAGTGCGAGAAGGTGTCGGCATAGTAAAGACTCCAGTAGAAGTCTTTCAAAATTGGAATAAGTGTTTAGGATGAAGCTTCACACTTGCAAGAATAAAGGAAGCAGAGAGGCTGATACCCCTCAAAGTCTAAGGGAATCTACCTTAACTTCTAAAACAGTGTGAGCACTAATTAAAACCAGTAAAACTTCAACAACAATCGTATCTCTTCCCACACCACCAGGAACCATTCAGCTGCCTTCCTGTGCTATGTAATTGCAACATTACCTGCCCTTCCCATCCCCCAGAACTTGGACAGTTCATTCAACATTGCACATTCTCTGTTCCTGATGCGCAAAGAATAGGAGGCTTCATCTGCTCATTAGGTCTTCACTTTGCTAAAATGTCTGCTCTCAGGCTTTACTATCAAGAAACTAGTACAGACAACAATACTCCTTTTCTCTAGCTAATGAAACCTGGAGAATGCACCAGCTAAGGAAAAGAGCAAGCCAAGCCAAGCAAAATGCATTTCAAAATTAAGGCCTTTAGTCATGTCAACTTTAACTATACATTAAAATATGCACTTCAAATTCATGATTGTACTTGTGCACATGTAGCTTAAGAACATATGCAGTATGTGAGTAAAAGCATACATGATTACACTTCAGATAGGACTTTCAGAACATATGCAAATGGGACTTAAAGTATAAATGCCAACTTGAATACAGACTACATTGTCGTGTTTAAGCTGAACATTAGTGCACCCGTTTGTAAAACTCTAGTTTCTACAACAAATAAATTTCCTTAGTGCGTTTAAATGTTCACACGCTTTAAAGTTATGGCACACAGTAAATATAGTATCACATGTAGATGCATAACTGCATTTCTGTGACGTGTAAGGATAGAGTCTAAATTGTGCTACTCCACATGTTAACTGTTGAATTCCATATCTTGAGTCCTTTTGAAAAGTGACATTGTTATTTTTGTTTGCTTTTCGTAGAGAACCACTTTGGATCCGAAAGACCATTTTAAAGTGTTCCTCCGTGTTAGACCCTTCACTGCTGCAGAAATTGAGCAAAACGACTCGCAGGTATGGAATAAAGTGACACATATTTGTTACTTAATGCAGTTTTTTTCTAAGTAGGCAGTACCGAATTAGTTGTCATTTGTTGATTATTTTCCTAGCTCTTGAAGTTGTAGTAAAATGGTGAGCTATATGGTGGTGATGCTTGGGGTATTTATTGACCATTGGTAAAGCAGTTTCAAGAAAGAACTCAATGACTGACATGTAGTGCTTTTTGACCGCTTGCTCCTGTACTTTGCAGCCTTTTCGACAAATCATAAAAATCCCTTGCTTGAGCTTGGTTGAAAAGGGAGATTGCTTTTTATCTTCTGGCTAACAACAAAAATAAAAAAAATATTTTGTTGTGTAGAGATGGAAAGACGACGTTCTCTGGGATAGTTCCCTCCACAGCCCTTTGTCATGTGTATTCAGCCCTGAATGGCGGCGGGTATATGATACATCTTTACTTTAGAGCATGGGTAGTCGCAAACATTTACCCAGGGGCCACAAAGTATGGTCTGTGGTGTGACCGATGGGCGCACTGATGCCAGCAGGGTGGCGATAGGAGGTCTGGGTGGATCAGGGTTTGTGTAAAAAGGTCTAAAAAAAAGTTAAACAGGCAAGCATTTATTTGCAGGTTAACTAAAGTTAAGTGATGCATGACACCACTGTAATTACTTCATTAAACCTGCAAATAAATGCTTGCCCGTTTACTTAAATTTTTTTCTGAATATTAGTACTCGGCAAATAAACAGCTCGTGCTGCTGTTCACCAGTGGGGCCGCGTGTAAAAGTCAAGCAGGCCCCCAGCGGCCCCCAGGCCGTACTTTGAGTTTCACTGCTTTAGAGCATGGGTACTCGCAAACATATTCCCAGGGGCTAAAATGTAGTCTGTGATGTGCCCCAAGGCCGCATTGACGTCCGCAGGGTGGGAGTGGGGCATTTGTGGGGTGTAAGATGAGTGTAGGGGAAGCAAAGCTTGTACATGGTGTGGACAGCGAGTTATTTTGAGATTTTCATTCCAGATGGCCTCTAAATGAAGCCCTATCTCTAGAAGAGTCATAAGTTCGACAATACTGTGTTATGCTGTATCTGAATTGCAATCTCTCCTTCGCACCTTGAGCTAAGCCTTCTCTGCTTGCTATCACTACTTTGGAAGATTCAACTGTTAAAAGGAAGTAACTTGATTATTGCATTGGAATGAAATAGATTTGCACAATGTGAAACCAGAAAACCTGGGATCAGTCCTGGCTTTCCCATTTGTCCAAATTGTGTTATCCGAGGCAGTTGTTTAATTTGTTTGCCTCCTCTTTCTTCATTATCACATAAAAGAGCACCTTGAAATGCATTAGTTCAGGATGTGCACTGTACAAAACCTTCTCTTGTGTTTGATATAAATTATAATGTTGTTCATGTATAGGCAAAACCCAGGCGGCCTGTAGGGGTCCAAATGACAACTGATGTGCCTCTAGTTCACTATTGGCATTGTTGTTAGGGTGGGAAGATGTATGAACGCTTAAAAGTTCATTTTTGAAAACTCACTTAAAAAAAAATACTTCTCAATGAACTGATATAAGCTGATGCACTGAGGTGTATTGCTTCTACATGTTACTGAGATACACATTTTTGGATTTTTGTAGAAACTTGATCACGTTTTTACGTTTGTTACTAGATGTCTTTAAAAATGAATGTGTTCCTAAAGTTAAGTGGTGCAGGACACCTTATTTATTACTTCTTTTCTTTTACTTCAGTTAGCGTGTAAATAAAGGCTTACCTGTTTAACAGCTTCCTGAATATTAGTGGTCGCTCCAATAAACAGTAGCCCAGTGCTGCTCTTCACCTGGGGCTGCATGTAAAGGTCAGGAGGGCCACAAGCTGCCCCTGGGCCGTACTTTGACTATCACTGCTGGTGAGAATAACTTTGTTGCTTCACTAATTATAAAAAGCTCGAATGTCCTACTATCTGGTAGATTGCCACTTCGTTTTTATAGCCTGTATGTGAATAATTCATAAAAATGAGTGGGATGTATATGTATTCATAACTCTTCAAATATGAACTTTAAAGGAACTGTTGATAACATGAAAAACCTACTTGTGGACTGTTTTCTAATAGGCCACACTTTGACAGTTGCTGCTGGGCTGTTTTAAATTTCTATCCACTAAACATTCTTATTTGCTGATCCTCCTTAACCCCTTCCCTGCTCATGACGAGCTCAGCTCGTCATGCTGCGCGGTCGGGCTGTGCGCATGACGAGCTGAGCTCGTCACGACCACGCCCGCGATCGGAATGTCCAGCACCTGGGCGGAATTCCGATCGCAGCGAAGGCGTTAAATCAAATTGGTCAACGAATGTGTGGTCCTTGATCTTTCTCCAAACTTGCAGATAAGGTTTTGCCTTTAATTTTAATTCATTTATTATGTTTTTTTTAAAATAACTGTTAACCACCTTCTGATCACCTCCAAGCACTTTGAGGTGTGGCTATGTATTGCGATTTGCAGGCAGGAGGATAGTGCTTTACAGTACTGGTGATATAGAATCTGTATTTCATCTGGCAAGGGTGGGGTGTACCGATAACTTTCAGTATTGATGTATATCCCAAATATGAAAGTCTAATAATAAAATATTCCTGAAAGCCATTGTTGAAAGAGGCTTACTGGTCTAAGGTATCTGACCGTGGTTTCGAGGACCATCTGAGGAGACTTGAAGAGGATTGGATTATCCAAATGTCAAGAAGAATATGCAAGTCTTTAAGAATTTATCTAAAATGTACAAAATCATTGTCCAATCAAGCTGTAGTGGTAGGGAGATTCACCGGGACTATCCCTGAATATGAAGTGTCTCACCGGGTAGCCAAGAGATTTAAACTAGCAGACCTGATGCTTCTGATCGGTAAGTAAGGGATGAACTGTTGCTTAAGGTAGTCTAATGATGGACAGTGGGGTCCCCTAGTACTGGACCAAGTTTTAACTAACTGTGTTTATTGGCACATAACCATCAAAAGGTGCTGCACATGTCAGCAAATTTAAAACATCAGAACATCATAACTCCTACAATATCACATGAAGCACCAGACTTGTATAAGTCCAGCTCTGACATCGATCTAGGTTCAGCGGGGAGGGGTTAGAGAAGTAGGAGGGGCAAGCAAAACATGTTACTCAACAAAATCAGAGTTACAAGCTCAGGCATTTTTCATTTCTGTACATATCGCTCCATAATAACTCCACATCTCTCAGCCCTAAATCCTCACTAGCTCATTTTGGTATGGAACAGGTAGGAGCATGACCACTCCCATTTCTCGGGAATAAACTATTCTGTCATGAGATGCAGTCATCCACCTTTCTTTCCCAGGCAAACACTACAGTCTTAGAAGTCTGGCCAATTTCTGCAATGTGTCTTTAGGCCTCCTGTCTGAGTAATGATCGTGAGTCCCCCTCTCAACAGATCATCTTTTTATAGAGCCAAGGCACATTTCTCAGGGATTTGTGTAAGTCATAAGTATGGGCGGTCAGCCACATTAAGCAGGGTGGCACATCCCCACAGTGAAGAAGTAGTGCCTCTGAGGTGGGGTGGGGCTGGGGTGGAAATGTCTGCTCCTCTGGAAAGGACCCCAAGGCATCTCTAAATAGCAGTTGCCTGGAACATCACGATCTTCTGTGTACTGTCAAGAGTAAATCTTCTTGAGCCCTGCTTTACTGCGCCTCTTGAAAGTTCTATCTTTATCATCCTTCTCCACAGGCTCATTCCCAATACTCCAGCTGGCTCTCACAGCTGCCAATTGCAATACTCCGACTACAACACATTGTGCATGTGGTCTGCCAAACTTTCATAACGTTTCTCATGTGACTGTCTAGATCAGTCTGTACACATGTACATGGGAGAATAATTCGATTGGGACGTTTTATACAAAGTGTCTTCTACCATGGCAATTTAGCCATCTTTCACAAAGTTACCTGGTACCACAATGTTGATGGACTAAAACAAAGAATGTGGAACTCCCAAAAATGCCTCTGCATTCAATGTTTTCATATGGAGAAGCGTATCCTGCCCATTCACATTTCTGTCCTGATCTTATATTTTACCACTACAGGGTGTTGTTTTTGCTATTCCTATTCTCTGCTGGACCTTCATAAGGTATAGTGAAACCTTCTTCAAATCCTGCCATGAATATGTTCATCTCTGTTAACCCACAATAAACATTTAGGTACTGTCTGAGCCTTTGTTTGTTAACTGGGTCATGAGCTAAAGCAGATTTAGTTGTTCCTTTCCCAGTCAGGCCTCGGAAAATAATAGAAGTGTTACTAGACCTGCAGGTCGAGTGACTTAAAAAATCTACTTGACCAAATTATAATGCTCTTGACTCATAAACTGGTTTTGAGTTATGTGATCCAGGGCAAATATTTTAATTCACTGAGCTGCCATTTTCTACTTTATCACATTTGAGAGCACCTTCAAATACGCGAGTTCAGCATGTCTGCTGTACAAAACACTTTTGTTTGATTTAACAGACTAAACCTTTGCTCCATATAGAATACAAATTTTGCCACATATAGGATAGACATGACCACTGACTTGCCTCTTAGTTCATTAACCGCATTGTCCTCGGGGAGGGTGCAGGAATGTTTCTCAAATCATATTTAATAACTATCACTTTTAATAAATGCATACCTGAAGCATGAAGTGGTAGCACACTTATTTACAATCGGCAGATATTACATTGAAATGGTCAAAACATTTCCCACTGACGTGGTTTTACTGATGAAACTATATACTGTATAATGTATTTAAATAAAGTTTGTGCAGATAATTGTCATTTGCACATCACCAGGTAAAGTGTTCTGATTTGTTTCCCTCCGGTTTAAGCCTTTGTTTACATCACACTTTTGAATAAAAATTAATTTTTTCGTAATTCCGTATATATTTTGAAATACTATTCATTTACAAGCTGTTAAAATGTTGTATGTTAGAAAAAAAAACCCTAACTTCTTACAGCGTTTTGTTTCACAATGATTGTCAGACCGTTCACTTGACAAAAACCTCTGTCATAAGAGAAAAGTAAACATCGTTTTCAAGGATAAGATGAGAAACAGTTAGTAAAAAGACAAACTGACATTTGATTGCTGTCCTTGAACAGACCGCATATGTGTCAAGATAAAACAAGATTTAAAGGCATCTATTGCTCATTCACTTTCTGAATGAACAGAACACCTATTCCTCCCAGCTTAAGTTCACTCACCAGACAGACGAGTAGGTGCTAAAAATAGCTTGACCTGATGCAATCTGACTCTCCATAGCGAGTGGGCGAGTAGATTTTGGGACTGTGTGCGTTGTAAAAGTTTGTTAGCTGTTGTGTGATGAGCCACAGGGATGTTTGGCATCTCATTTCTTATTATGTTCCTTCTTTCCTGTTTTTCCTTTACCTTGGTTACATTCTGCAGCAGGGATGTGTGACATAGGTGCTTAAATTTGCCTGATAGGTCCCCAGGAGCATTCCCTGTTGTCGTACTGTCCGCATATAGCATTGCCACCTCTTGTTCTGTTGTAACCCTTCAGTTCCCAGGGTCTCTCGGCTCTCTGCTTGCTGTACTCTGTACATTTTACTTGCTGGCTTTTGTGCTGTGGATGAAAGTACTGTTCTGGCCTGCTAATCCCTTTTATTTCCTCCGCTTTTTTATGCATATTGTTAGAACTGGGGGTCTCTAGTTGGCAATGGTTTGCACCTTTGTCCAAATAGGGACCCTTGCTTCTAGTCAGGATAAGGGGGAAACACTCCTAAAATAACCCCTGCTCACCCCCTGGTAGCTTGGCACGAGCAGACAGGCTTATCTCAGAGGCAGTGTGTAAAGCATTTGTGACCACATACAGTAATACAGTGAAAACACTACAGATGGACACCACACAGGTTGTTTATGTAAAAATAAGTAATCTTTATATAGACTTATCACAAGACCCAATAGCAAAAATCCACAATACTGTACTCAAAAATAGGCTTTAAAAGGTTATAAAATAGTTCAGTTCTCTCAAGTTGTAAATGCGACACTTTACTCTCAATGTACCTTGAATGCGTAACGCAAAGAAAACAAAAGGGTCGCAGGGAAGGTGATGCGTCGGTTCCTTACACTCAGGGGAGTGGATGCGTCGGTTCCTTACTGCTGCGCAGGGGAGTTGATGCTCGCTTCCTTACTGTGTGGGGAGGGGATGCGTCGGTTTCTTACTGCTTTCCGGTGCGATACGACAAGATGGCACCTCGATGCGATACTCTTCTCCGGTACGATGCGACAAAATGGCGTCTTGGTTGCGATGCGACAACGTTGGTGTGATGCGTGCACGCCCGACGGCCGTGCGGCGACTCGATGATCTTTGGAGCCGCGACAGGCCCTGCGACGCGCTTCTCCGGCGATGCGATGATGACCTCTGTGGCAGCGTCTCGCTTCTCCGGTGATGCGCCGCGCTTCGGCGATGCGACGATGACAGCGGCAGCGGCGTCTCGCTTCCTCGGTGATGCGATGACCGCGGCTGCGGCGGCGACACGCTTCTCGTTGTTGCGTCGCGCTCCAGCTCCCAGCGACACGCAGTCTCTCAGAAGGCCCAGCACAACAGCAGGCACTTCAATTCCCAGCAAGGGAATGCAGGGGGAGCTGGTTGGTGAAGTCTTGTATCCCTGAGACTTCAGGCAGGAGGCAAGCTCTAGTTCAAGCCCTTGGAGATTCTCTTCTTCAAGATGACAAAGCACAGCAAAGTCTTTTCTCCTGTCCTTGGTAGAAAGCAACCACTGCAGGCCAACCCCAATCAGCAAAACAGCACAGGGGCAGTACTCCTCCTTCAGCTTCTCCGGTTCTTCTCCTTGGCAACAGGTTTCTTGATTTCCCAGAAGTGATCTAATTTCCTAGGGGTCTGGGTCCCCTTTTTATACACCTTTTCCCTTTGTTCTCTGAAGGCAGAGAGGCCTTTGCCTAGTCCAAACCAGTTCTGGTCAGTCCTGGAGCACTTTGTTTTTCTGACTCCTTCTTTCCTTTGAGAGTGAGGGGCAGAGCCATCAGACGCCCGGCAGGAGGTGGAGCCAGCATTGTGGAAGGCAGGCACAGCCCTATTCAGACCCAGGTGCAACTCCTCCCACCCATCCTCCTTCAGGCAGACCTATTCAGCCTAGTGCTGACTCACCCTGCCTCCTGGAATCCCCCAGCCCCTGTCACTCACAAACCCAGACACACAATACACAACCTGAGCAGAGGCAGCTGGATGGTTTAGGCAAGAAAATACCTACTTTCTAAAAGTGGTATTTTCAAACAAAGAATGTTAAAACCAACTTCACTAAAAGATGTATTTTATCATTCTGAGTTCAGGCATACTAAATTCGTTTTTCTACCATGTTCTCTGGGTCAGTTAGGATTATAAGGTGTAATAATCAAACTGCCCATTCTGGCCTATGGAGAACAGGTAGCCTTGCAATAGTGAAAAACGAAAATGGCTGTAATTCACTATTAGGACATGCCACACACACCAGGGCATGTCCTACCTTATACTTACAATGCACCCTGCCCTTGGGCCTACCTTAGGGGTGTCTGATATGAAGATAAGGGAAGGTTTAGGGACTGGCAAGTGGGTGCACTTGCCAAGTCGACATGGCAGTCACAGACTGCACACAGGCTCTGCAATGGCAGGCCTGAGACACATTTTACAAGCCGCTTCTGTGGGTGGCACAACCAGTGCTGCAATCCCACCAGCGGCATTGGATTTACAAGCCCTGGGCACACTCCGTGCACTGTACTAGGGACTGACAAGTAAACCAATCATCCAATCATGGAGTCACTAATCCATACATCACTTTACAGTAGGGAGCACTTGCACTGTGGCACTGAACAGCAGTGGCACAGTGCCCAAAAGCATCTAAAACCAGCAAAACATAAGAGGCAACAGCAAAAAAATGGAAGGGAGACCCACGCCAATGGTGCCAAGTCTAACACGTGTCCCCTCCAGCTGAAATGTGGGGAGAACTACCCTTCCTCCTGGGAGTTCTCATCACTAAGGCGGAAAAATCTGGACAGACCATCAGCATTGGCGTGTTCTGTACCAGGGCGGTGTTCCACCGTAAAGTCCATCCCCTGTAGGGAAATGGACCACCTCAACAGTTTTGGATTCTCACCCCTCATCTGCATTAACCATCTGAGGGGCCTGTGGTCTGTCTGAACCCGGAAGTGAGTCCCAAACAAGTATGGTCTCAACTTCTTCAGTGCCCAGACCACAGCAAATGCTTCACGTTCAATCGCACTCCACCTCTGTTCCCGTGGGAGTAACCTCCTACTAATAAAGGCTACAGGTTGGTCTAGGCCCTCCTCATTCATCTGTGAAAGCACAGCCCCAACACCATGCTCTGAAGCATCTGTCTGCACAATGAATTCCTTTGAGAAGTTGGGCGCCTGAAGCACGGGCGCCGTGCACATGGCAGATTTCAGGGCATCAAAAGCCTTTTGGCAGGCATCAGTCCAGTTCACTTTCCTGGGCTGCTTCCTGGAAGTCAGCTCAGTCAAGGGTGCAACAATGTTGCCATACCCCTTGACAAACCTCCTGTAATACCCGGTGAGTCCTAAGAAGGCCCTCACCTCTGTTTGGGTTTTGGGGGTTCCCAAGCCAGGATGGTATCTATCTTGGGCTGTAGGGGCGCCACCTGGCCGCTCCCTACCTGGTGTCCCAAGTACACCACAGAACCCTGCCCGATCTGGCACTTACTCGCCTTGATCGTGAGGCCTGCCCTCCGCAGCGCCTTCAACACTTCCCAGAGGTGGTGCAGATGTTCCTCCCAAGTGGCGCTGAACACTGCAATGTCATCCAGGTAGGCGGCACTGAAATCCTCCAGCCCAGCCAACACCTGGTTGACCAACCTCTGAAAGGTGGCAGGGGCATTCTTCATCCCAAAGGGCATCACCCGGAATTGGTAGTGCCCATCTGGTGTGGAGAATGCTGACCTCTCTTTGGCCCCATCAGTTAAGGCGATCTGCCAGTATCCAGACGTTAGATCAAACGTGCTGAGGTACTGGGCAGCCCCTAACCGATCAATGAGCTCATCAGCTCTGGGGATGGGGTGCGCGTCAGTCCTGGTGACTGAATTGAGTCCTCGGTAGTCCACACAGAACCGGAGTTCAGGTGTGGCACCAGGCGCGGCAGCCTTTGGGACCAAGACCACTGGGCTGGCCCAAGGACTGTTAGAGGACTCAATCACCCCTAAGGCAAACATCTTGGAGACCTCCTCCTTGATGCAAGCTCTCACCCTGTCAGTCACTCTGTAAGTTTTGTGCTTTACAGGAGGACTGTCCCCAGTGTCCACATCATGGATGCACCATTCAGTGATACTGGGAGTCAGGGAGAACAGATCAGAAAACTGTCCCAACAGTTGGCGACAGTCATTCTGCTGCTCCGGGGTCAGGGTGGGAGAGAGGTTCACACCATCCACTGACCCATCTTGCTCTTTTGCATACAGGAGATCAGGAAGAGGTTCAGTCTCCTCTTCCATCCCAGCATCTGTTGCTAAGAGCATGCCCACTTCAGACCTCTCAAAGTGGGGCTTCAGGCGGTTCACATGCAGGACCCGCAAGGGGTTCCTGGGAGACTGCAAGTCCACCAAGTAGGTGACATCACTCTTGCGCTCCACCACCTCAAATGGTCCGGTCCACTTATCCTGGAGCGCACAGGGCTCCACTGGGGCCATGACCCAAACCTTTTGTCCAGGCTGAAACTCGATCAGAGTGGCGTTCTGATCATGCCAACGTTTCATCTCTTCCTGGCTGGCTTCCAGATTCGCCTCAGCGAGTTGTCTGAAACGCCGAGTCTGGTTCCTGAAGGCCAGCATGTAACTAAATACATCCTGGGGAGTTTTCCTGGGAGCTTTCTCCCAGCCTTCCTTGACCAGACTCAGAGGTCCTCTTACAGGATGGCCGTACAGCAGTTCAAAGGGACTGAACCCTAAGGACTTCTGGGGCACCTCTCTGTAAGCAAAGAGCAGGCATGGCAAGAGGACGTCCCACTTACGCCTCATGGGTTCTTCCAGACCCATAATCATGCCTTTAAGGGTCCGGTTGAATCTCTCAACCAGCCCATTACCTTGGGGGTGGTAAGGAGTGGTGAACTTATAGGTTACACCACACTCCTGCCACAGGGACTTCATATACTTGGAAATGAAGTTAGTACCACGGTCAGACACCACCTCCTTGGGGAACCCCACACGGGAGAAAATCCCCATCAGTGCACGTCCCACCACGGGGGCCGTCACTGTCCGAAGAGGGATGGCTTCCGGGTACCGGGTGGCATGGTCCACCAAGACCAGGATGAACCTGTTGCCCATGGCTGTCTTGGGATCCAGAGGCCCCACAATGTCAATACCCACCCTCTCAAAGGGGGTGCTGACAACAGGGAAAGGTTGGAGAGGAGCCTTGTGCTTCCTCCCACTCTTACCACTTGCCTGGCAAGTCTGACAGGTCCTGCAATGAGTATCTGAACTCTTGCGCATTTGGGGCCAATGAAAGTGGGTGACAAGCCTTTGAAAGGTCTTGTCTTGCCCCAAATGTCCTGCTAAAGGCACATCATGAGCCAGACCCAGTAGGAAGGCTCTGAAGCGCTGGGGTACCACCAGCACACGGGCTGACCCAGGCTCAGCAACCTTAGGCTCACTATACAGGAGACCATTCTCCCAGTAGATCCAGTGTGATCCAGACTGATCACCTGCTGCCTGGCTTACAGCCTGTTGCCGCAAGCCCTCAAGAGAAGGGCACTTCTTCTGCTCCTCGCAGAATTCTTCCCTGGAGGGGCCTCCTTCCTGCTGCCAATGGGTCAGCTCAGGCAGGTCCCCCAGTTCAGCCACTTGTTCCCCTGTAGGTTCCAGGGCATCCCCCTCAAGGTCTGCCTCCTCCTGGACCGTGGGAACTTCGGGGGCCGGTTTCCCGCGCCCCCTGCCTCCTCTCTTTAAGGCAGGCACCTGGGCCCTTCTTCCAGGCTCCAGGTCCTCTTGAATACCCTTACCGGCTGCCATTGACCGAGTGGTCACACACGCCCACTCTGGCAGACCCAACATCTCCAAATGAGACCTCCGCTCCACCTTCGCCCAAGGGGAGCTCTCCAAATCATTGCCTAGCAGACAGTCAACAGGCATGGCTGGCCTCACAGCTACTTGAAGGATACCTGAGACCCCCCCCACTCAAAGGGAACCTGGGCCACCTTGCAGTGGCTCTCTGAGTTGTCAGCGGCAACTACAGGGTAGAATACATTGGGGACCACCTGCTCCTCAGACACCAGCCGACAACTGACAGCTGTCACACTGGCCCCGGTGTCTCTCAGAGCCTCCACCCTATGGCCATTGATGGTCACCCACTGCCTGTATTTTTTAGTGTTATCAGGCAGCTGGGTCCTAGGGACCATCTCACTGTCTCCTAAAGAGACCAGGGACATCTCTGCGGGACCCCACCCACCTTGGGCACCCAACTCCTCCCCCAGGGCTACACTAGCCATCTGCCGGGGTGGTGCACCAGTGGGTGCAGTGGTCACGGTATTGGGGCACTTGGGACTTCCTACAAAGTGACCCACCTGACCACAACTAAAACATGCTTTGGGCCCCTTCTGAACAGACTTATCTGTTGGGACCCATGGTCTTTTCTCAGTGGGAGGCTGGGAACCCTTACCTTGGTTCCCTTGGGGTTTACTTTGGGGCCCTTTTTGGAACTCCTTCTGTTTACCCTTGTCCCCCCCACTCTTCTGCTGGGGACCCTGCCCACCTTTGGCGGAGTCTCCCACAAGACCCTTGTGGACCCGGGTACTGACCCAGCGGTCCGCCTCCTCAGCAAGCTTTCTAGGATTAGTTAGCTTACTGTCAACTAGGTGCTGGCGTAGCTCTGGAAAACAACTACTGGACAAGTGCTCCCATGCGATTAAATCATAGAACTCCTGTAAGTCATTTACTTTGCTACCCTTCACCCATCCATCCAATGCTCTGCAAAAATAAGACACATACTCCACCCAGGTACTAGACTCCAGCTTTTTGCAGTTCCTAAACTTCTGCCTATAAAGCTCTGGAGTTAACCCATACCTTGCCACTAAAGCTTCCTTCAGGTGGGCATAGGACATCTGATCCACTGTGGGCAAGGCTAGCAAGGTTTCCCTTCCCTCACCTGCAAAGCGGCCCCACAACCCCGCTCCCCAATCCTTCTCAGGGACCCGGTGTGATGTCATGGCGATCTCATATGCTTTAAACCATTGCCCAATGTCCTCCCCCTTCATGAAATCCTTAATAACCTCCTTGGGGATGTACACTCTACTTTCTACAGGCACTGGAGGTGTGCTGCCACCAGAGGGAGTGATTTCTAGGCTTCTAGCCTTTAGCTCTAGCTCCCTCACCACTCTCTCATGCTCTAAAAGCATCTTCTTTTCTTCCATCGCCAACCTCTTACTTTCTAACTCCAATTTCTTATGCTCAAGGCTATCATGGCTTCCCTGTTTCAGTTTGGCCATCTCCATTTCATGCATCCTGCTTTTGTCCCTGTCCTCCAGCTCCTCTGGAGACAGGCCCTTTTGAGAAACACTGCTGCCCTCCCTGGAAGGCGCTCTCCTCCCAGTTAAGCCCAATGGCCCCTCAAGCTGCCCATCTAAATTCTCTGCCTCCTCCACAGGCTCCTCGGACTGCCCACTGGCATTCCGTGCTTCCAACCAGGCTCTCAGTGCCTTGTGAAACTCCTCCTTCCTGGTGAGGCCTCTCATAGAGATTTTAAACTTTTTGCAAACAGCTTTGAGTTCTGGCACAGTGTAGGTATCAACCCTATCTTCTTCAAATTCAATATCTGCAGGTGCAATGGATCCTTTTTTGCTCATGGTGAAAATTGGCAGTTCTCAACAAAAATAAAGGTTCCAAGGAAAAAAAGTCCTATCAAAAGGTATGTGGTCGCGTATTGGTCTGCACTCACTAGTAGTGTACACCAATCACTGTATATGAATCACAAATGCAAGTCCAAATCCTCACCGCTGACCACCAATGTTAGAACTGGGGGTCTCTAGTTGGCAATGGTTTGCACCTTTGTCCAAATAGGGACCCTTGCTTCTAGTCAGGATAAGGGGGAAACACTCCTAAAATAACCCCTGCTCACCCCCTGGTAGCTTGGCACGAGCAGACAGGCTTATCTCAGAGGCAGTGTGTAAAGCATTTGTGACCACATACAGTAATACAGTGAAAACACTACAGATGGACACCACACAGGTTGTTTATGTAAAAATAAGTAATCTTTATATAGACTTATCACAAGACCCAATAGCAAAAATCCACAATACTGTACTCAAAAATAGGCTTTAAAAGGTTATAAAATAGTTCAGTTCTCTCAAGTTGTAAATGCGACACTTTACTCTCAATGTACCTTGAATGCGTAACGCAAAGAAAACAAAAGGGTCGCAGGGAAGGTGATGCGTCGGTTCCTTACACTCAGGGGAGTGGATGCGTCGGTTCCTTACTGCTGCGCAGGGGAGTTGATGCTCGCTTCCTTACTGTGTGGGGAGGTGATGCGTCGGTTTCTTACTGCTTTCCGGTGCGATGCGACAAGATGGCACCTCGATGCGATACTCTTCTCCGGTACGATGCGACAAAATGGCGTCTTGGTTGCGATGCGACAACGTTGGTGTGATGCGTGCACGCCCGACGGCCGTGCGGCGACTCGATGATCTTTGGAGCCGCGACAGGCCCTGCGACGCGCTTCTCCGGCGATGCGACGATGACCTCTGTGGCAGCGTCTCGCTTCTCCGGTGATGCGCCGCGCTTCGGCGATGCGATGATGACAGCGGCAGCGGCGTCTCGCTTCCTCGGTGATGCGATGACCGCGGCTGCGGCGGCGACACGCTTCTCGTTGTTGCGTCGCGCTTCCAGCTCCCAGCGACACGCAGTCTCTCAGAAGGCCCAGCACAACAGCAGGCACTTCAATTCCCAGCAAGGGAATGCAGGGGGAGCTGGTTGGTGAAGTCTTGTATCCCTGAGACTTCAGGCAGGAGGCAAGCTCTAGTTCAAGCCCTTGGAGATTCTCTTCTTCAAGATGACAAAGCACAGCAAAGTCTTTTCTCCTGTCCTTGGCAGAAAGCAACCACTGCAGGCCAACCCCAATCAGCAAAACAGCACAGGGGCAGTACTCCTCCTTCAGCTTCTCCGGTTCTTCTCCTTGGCAACAGGTTTCTTGATTTCCCAGAAGTGATCTAATTTCCTAGGGGTCTGGGTCCCCTTTTTATACACCTTTTCCCTTTGTTCTCTGAAGGCAGAGAGGCCTTTGCCTAGTCCAAACCAGTTCTGGTCAGTCCTGGAGCACTTTGTTTTTCTGACTCCTTCTTTCCTTTGAGAGTGAGGGGCAGAGCCATCAGACGCCCGGCAGGAGGTGGAGCCAGCATTGTGGAAGGCAGGCACAGCCCTATTCAGACCCAGGTGCAACTCCTCCCACCCATCCTCCTTCAGGCAGACCTATTCAGCCTAGTGCTGACTCACCCTGCCTCCTGGAATCCCCCAGCCCCTGTCACTCACAAACCCAGACACACAATACACAACCTGAGCAGAGGCAGCTGGATGGTTTAGGCAAGAAAATACCTACTTTCTAAAAGTGGTATTTTCAAACAAAGAATGTTAAAACCAACTTCACTAAAAGATGTATTTTATCATTCTGAGTTCAGGCATACTAAATTCGTTTTTCTACCATGTTCTCTGGGTCAGTTAGGATTATAAGGTGTAATAATCAAACTGCCCATTCTGGCCTATGGAGAACAGGTAGCCTTGCAATAGTGAAAAACGAAAATGGCTGTAATTCACTATTAGGACATGCCACACACACCAGGGCATGTCCTACCTTATACTTACAATGCACCCTGCCCTTGGGCCTACCTTAGGGGTGTCTGATATGAAGATAAGGGAAGGTTTAGGGACTGGCAAGTGGGTGCACTTGCCAAGTCGACATGGCAGTCACAGACTGCACACAGGCTCTGCAATGGCAGGCCTGAGACACATTTTACAAGCCGCTTCTGTGGGTGGCACAACCAGTGCTGCAATCCCACCAGCGGCATTGGATTTACAAGCCCTGGGCACACTCCGTGCACTGTACTAGGGACTGACAAGTAAACCAATCATCCAATCATGGAGTCACTAATCCATACATCACTTTACAGTAGGGAGCACTTGCACTGTGGCACTGAACAGCAGTGGCACAGTGCCCAAAAGCATCTAAAACCAGCAAAACATAAGAGGCAACAGCAAAAAAAATGGAAGGGAGACCCACGCCAATGGTGCCAAGTCTAACACATATACTTCAACACATATTCATGGTCCCATTCCAGGTAGGCCATGCCTGCACCTTTAAACAAAATCCCTGGCCTTATTGCAACCATGCTTCACCCCCATACGTTCCATGCCTCATAAATTTAGAATTCATATACCCATAGATCAGAAGCACATTGTGGGAGCTTTTCAAGGAGTACGCATGCCAGTACATAAAATGCATCCAACCAGTTTCCAATATTCCTCTTTCCTCACCCTCTTTCTTTCTTTTTTCTTCACCTAAGCAAATCAGACCTTCCAGCTGCACTTCCAAAAGCAAAAAAAAGTCAATTTCATTTCGCTGTGTCCTCTCTCTTACTGACTTGGGTATCAGGCTTTTAACCGTGTACACTGATGTGGATGGTCGCCCTGATGAAGCCCTCCTATATTGTGTTCCTTAAAATACTGTGTTGGTTGTGCCTGGGTCTTTGTTTGCCAATGTGCTAACTGGCGAATCCTGTTCTTCCTAAAAGATTGTTGCTGCTGGTGTGGAAGTTGGTAAGCCACCCTGAGGCAGGCTGTCATGAGGTTTACTGCTGGTTGCCCGTTATGAAGCTCCATGGTGTTTACCAGTTTGCCCTGTGATTTGCTGCTGTCAATGGAGTTTGCCCTCGAGCCATCATTGCAGCCTCAGCTGATTGTTGCCATAGGCTAAATCACGCATTGTTTAATAACAAAGGGTATAGGTTAGTCTGTGCAGTATAGAAGCCCACGTTCCAAAATGGATTATTCTGACAACATTAAATACAAGATAGATTTATTTTTCATTTTATGTTGTAGTGGTTTATTAGTTTTGTAATTCTTGGTGATTGTTAGAAATGGGATTTCTGGTTGGCTAAGGCTTGCGCCAAAGCCAGGCAGAAACCACCACTCTAGTCAGGGCAAGGGAGTTACACACTGATTATAACCCCTGCTCACCCCCTTGGTAGCTTGGCACGAGCAGTAAGGCTTATCCCAGAGGAAATGTGTAAAGCGTTTGCGCAACACACACACAGGCACACAGGCACACGACAAAAGAAACTCCACTCAAGGTTATATAAAAAATAGCCTTTGTATTATCATAAACACATTAGAAACATAATCACACATTTACACAGTGCCAACTGGCACTACGCAATATTCACAGGGGATTATATACAGGACCAGGCCAATCGGGCCAGAGTCAGAACCATCAGAACAGGTAAGTAAATGCAAAACACAACCAGTAACTACTGGTGCCATAATGACCTAAGCATTATCATATTAGCATTAGACACCATCCTAAAATATCATAGCATGACATTAGGCAATAAATCACATT